>ML404704.1:41451-99050 GCA_005239525.1 Nicotiana knightiana | reverse complement strand
TGTGCGTTAATGATAAAAATACACTTTTTATGTGCACAATGGAGTCTATTTCATGTGTAGGTGCATTGGAGATGGAAACCAAGCCAAACTGATGCATGAACGTCAAAAATACGCTCAAGAGTCGAAAAGGAGTGACCCGGGCTATAGCCGGGCGTTTTGTCCTTAAAGCCAGGCCAACCCGGGCGTTAGTGGGGCGTTTGGTCCCTAAATCTAGGGTCAGCCTAGCGTTAGTGGGGCGTTAGACCCCTAAAGCCAGGTCTGCCCTGGCGTTAAGGGGGCGTTTGAGCCCAAACTCCTAGGTCCCGAGGTCCGGTCAATTTCGAGTTTTAAAGGTTTTAAGTGTTTCCCGGTTGGAATAGAAGTCTCCTACATGGCTAGGGTTTGTCCCAAACATATAAATAGACCCAAAAACACTAACTTGAAGGGAATGAAGCCATTGAATTGAAGAAAAACATGTGGATTACTACTCAGTGAAGCAAACATTGATTTTTATAGCTTTTATTCATTATTTTGTTGTTCAATTATGCAAGTTATTTTAGAATTGATTCTTATGAATATGAGTAGCTAATTTTCTTAATCTAGGGTTTTGGTGGAACTCGTTGAGGGATAAAATTATTGTGATATTAATATAGTTTTAATTGGTTGATTAATCTCTATTTGTTCAACCACGTTCTTGTTGTAGTTGATTGAAGGGCCTCAATTAGATGTTCCTATGTATTATGTATCTACTTGAGAGAGAGTGCATATTTAGGTAGTTGTTTGAACAACATCACTCCCGGAGTATAGACGAAAGTCATAACCGAGGGTTTAGAGGTTGGATTAGAGATAACGATACCTCGGGTGCAATCTAAAGTGAACTGTAATGCAATCTAGCTAGCGTAACTTGAGAGAGTGCGTCTAGTAAATTATCATAATTACTTGAGAGAGATTTATGGTAGATAGAGTGTTCATGATTGATAGAGACAACTAATCAAAATTATGAGAAGTATCCGAGAAGGAATTCACCAACGGGGAAAATCATAGCCTTAGACCTTTATCATAATTGTTTACAACACATTGTTAGTAATTGTTAGTTATTATTATTGTCAGTAGAATTAGTAAAACATCACCAATTTATATTAAAAAGTCTTGAGAGAATTGATTGAGTAAAAGTTGCGTATTCTAAAGCCTTGATTGATATGTAAATTCCCTGTCGGATCGACTCTGGGCATAATACCTCGGATTATATTTGCAACGCCCGCTTAGTCTTTTATAAGACATAGTTGAGCGTGATCAGGAAGCTTCTGCTGTTACTGAATAAGGGTATATTTGGACCAATCTCTTAATAGCATGGATATATTTGTCCCCCTAATTATTAACATAGACCAAATTTATACTCCATCCGTTCACTTTTATTTGAAATGTATACTAAAATTAGATTTTTATGTTTACTTGTCACTTTACGTATATCAAGAGAAGATAATTTATTTTTTGTTACACTCACAGTATTTATTACTCATTCAAATGATCATTTTCTCAAATCTAATAAAATATGCATCAATTAATATGGGTATCATGGTAAATTATTCACTTCATTTATTATTTCTTAAGAGGCATGAAAAGTCAAAATGTTTCAAATAAAAGTGAACGGAGGGAGTACCCATTTCACAAAGTTCAAGAGTAAATTTAAACCTTTCTCCTGGTTAAAACATTCTGACTGATTTTGATTAACGGGGGCCAACGCTAATATGATCTTTCCATGAGGGTCATGTTTATTGGGATAGGAAAAGTTCACCAGTATTTGATTGGTACTGTTTACCTCGAAATACGAGTATCAACTAAACTTGTATTATGGTTTTAAGGATACGTGATCCGATTCAATACCAATTGATAAATGAAGACTTAAACAAATGAATTGAAAATTAAAAATAAATCAAACCGGTGTTTCAATAATACAACGACCTCTATTAGGAACGGACTCGAGATCGGGTGTTAAGAACAATAGCAAAAATATAAGTAAGTAAAGAGCAGCGTATTATTATTTCTCAGTGAATGTATGAATATTTTTTTTACAAATGAACGAGCCTCCCCTTCAAATAGTAGAGGAATCCTGAATAAGGTAAAACTCTAATTTCAGAAACAAAATCCATGATTGATGTCAATAACCATTGGCGGTTCCATCACTCCCGAGATTCCCCCCGAGATCTATGGTCGATCAGTGATATCTCGCTATTTCGTTGCTCGATGTCGGTCATGACCAATCTCGATCCTTTGGTATTCGTACCTTCGAGCTCGAGCTCACTTCATTATGAGCTTAATCTCGATGTTGTCCCTCGAGCCCATAAAATCAGATATACTCGATTTTAACCGTATACAGATAGTCTCCGCGTTTCGTAGAATGAAATGTTAAGAAATGACTTGAGCCTCGATTTCTTTACACCTCGATCATGACCTCACCTTCATGACGTAAGCGATGGATGTGACCGAAACATCCCGTCGGTTTAGTTCCCCAAATCATCAATGCTTGTCAGTCGTCGGTCGGCCACTAGTGCCACTAAATCTTCACCACAAGCCTATAAATATCACCTCCTTTATTGATTCAAACCTTATTTTTTCTTTGATAAAAACTTTTTAGCTTTCCAAACGTTTTTATCTTCTTTTCATCGCTGCCGGTTACGCCGCCGTTGTTCTTACCAGAGCCACCAATTTTATACATATCTTCGACCTTCCTTACTTACAAAATGGCGAAAAACTCCAAGACTGTTCCGCAGAAAGAAAAAGTTCCATCCTCTTTTCCCGGCCGGCCGGTGATAAAATGTCGGTGGAGCCCCGTATCGAGGAGTGCGTCCCTAGGCCAATCGAACTAACTTCCGACTTCAAAGTCGACAGACCTTCCTCAGTTCCGGGTCGATGTGAGCCCATGTCCCGATATATCTATTCGAAATCGGAAGGCGATCTCGAGCGGGTGAAAAGGGACTGCAATTGGGAAAATAAAGAAGTGGTGGTTCCTTCTCCTGAGGAGGATATCACTACTTATGTGAAAGGGAATTTGGGTGTGTACACTTACCCTTTCACACTGGGTCCTGTAGATCCGGTTATACTCGGTTTCTGCCGTCATTATCGGTTGACCCTTGACCAGATCTACCCCTCTTTCTAGCATATCGTCAATTTGCTCAGGTTCTTTTCGAGCAAGGTTGAGGGGATGAATTTCACCCTCGACCATCTGATAAGGTTATACAACCCTCGCCTTTATCGAGGTGGGTTGATAAAGCGCAGCGTCGGGCCACAAAGATGCAATTCTCGAGCACTGATGAAGACAAGGTCCGAGGATAGATGGGTTGGTTCATCCAAATCAAGACCTTTGACCTAATTCCGGTCGAGAAAATGCCATTCCCCGAGGAATGGAACATGAAACGTAAGTGCAACTTCGTTACTGGTACTTATTTTTTTATTATTTTTACTCCCTTTATTCCCCTTTTGATTTTGGTTCTCTTTTCATGGTGCAACTTCCCCGGTGCAATTTCGGGCCTTGAAGGCTAGGTATGACAACTGGTCTCCACATTTTCTCATGCCAAAGATTGTTGGCGTAATTTGTTCAGGGGTCGATAGGAGGCTAAAACCATGGTGAGCTCTTTTGGTTGTATATCGAGGTTTCTCTCGTAATGTACCTCTTACTAACTTGGTTTCTTTACGTGTAGGTCTTGGTGAAAACATTTCTATGAGGCCACCTCCGTCTGGGGAAGATGTGGCATCAAAGACAAATAAAGAGAGGAAGAGGAGAAGAGCTTCTCCTTCCGATACCCCCAAGCCAAAGAAAAATAAAGCTCAGAAGTCAAAAGCCGAGCCCTCTTCTCCTCATATTGACGTAGTTCAATGACTATGAGAGGAGGATGAAGAGGTGAAGATGATGGTTGCCTACTGGTGGCCCGAAAAAGGGGATGTAATGGGGCTTCCAGAAGCGTCAAGCCGGTGGAGCTCGAGACGGCTCAATCTCGGACCGAGGTCATCTCGGAGGAGGGTCCGAGCAAAGTCCCCCATCGTGATAATCAGCTGGCGGGTGTGCCCGAAGGGTCTAGGCTCTTCAGAGAGAAGATAATGTCCCAAGTGATTCACTTGGGATAATAAACATTGGCAATTCGCCGCTAGGCCCTACATTCTCCGAGGGGAAATTTCAAGATGCTCAGGCCATGAGGATTCCCGATGTGAGGCTGGCCTATGAAGGGAATGGCATATTCCGGGAGTGCTTCGCCGGGGTCGAAGATGGTCCCGATCTAGATGCATCTTTTGCTTTCGATGAGGCTCATCGGCTTCTAAAACAAGTAAGTTCCAGCTCTTCGTATTTACACTTGCATTTAATTCATATCTTTTCAAGACTGACTCTATTCTTTGTATATAGGCCATGGTGCTCCATCGAGAAGCATCTTCCAAATCCCGGGCTGAGTTATCCCGATGTGAGGTTGAGCTCAAGAAGCTTGCGGAGGAGAGAGATGGCCTCAAACTCGTCTACGTTCAAAATGAAGAGGGGATTATGACCCTTCGAGCTAAACTCACAAGAGATCGTCGAGATCAGACCGAACTCATCGAATGGGTAGCGTAATTTCTTGATAGATTGTTATGTATTAACTTGATTTTTGGTAATTAACCTTTTGGCTTTGCAGGTTCAGTAGAAGGGTGAACTGGTGGAGCAGCTTCGAGAAGAGGCTAGGATGAAGGAGGCCGAAACCCTAGGGTGGAGACACCATATGGAGCGTCTTGCCTCGGAGAAGGTTACACTTTGAGCCCAACTGACTTCAGCCAAGTGCCAGCTCCAAAGTGTGAAGGAGGAAATCCTGGCCCGGGCCCGAAGAATCGAGGAGGTTGAGGCCAAGTTGGCCGCCAAGCTTGCAAAGGCTAAGGCTAAGGCAGAGGTGCTTATGGCCTCTTATTGAGGTGATGTCGAGGTTGCCAATCTTCAGGCACATGAGATCTCCGTTACTGCCGACATTAAATTATCATGTGCTATCAACCATGAAAGGTGATAATTTCGGAGAGAGGCTCTCGAGGAAGTGCACGCTCGGGGCTTCGACCTCACAAATGACATAGAAGACGCCAAAGTGTTGGAGGTTGAGGCCGCAACCTTGAATTCTGATGAAGAGGATTTCACTAGTGGGTCCGAGAGTGGAGAAGACAGGTATGAGGCTATTAAAGAAGCATCTCCCAAGGATGTGGCTCCCGAGGATGTGGCTCCTGGGGTGGACTAGGCCTTTAGGATTTTCTTCTTTTGTATCTTTTTCATGTAAGGCCCCGTGTGCCCCTTGTAAAAACTTTCTGTAAATAACAAGTCTTTTTTCTAGTTTGCCTCTAACTCGTGGTAGATTCTACTTTTCCTTATGAAAATTTTCATCGTTTTGGTTTGAACGAACACCACTTCGAACTTGAATCAAACCCTTAGGTTCTAAAAAATGAATCCTCGAGCTAACGATATGTTTGATTTTGGATGGCTTTTTCGATGCCATGGTTATATTATCTTTGAGAGCAAGTTCCGAACTTAGAATAAAACAACCCTTGGATTTTTATCGAGTGAACTTTGGTTCGAATTCGGAGTGGACCTTCAGGTTTTCCTTTTAAGACTTTATCTCGGGTGGCTTGATTGAATCCATAGATTCATTACCTTAATAACAAAGCTCGAATGGATTTTGAAATTAGAATATAGTAAACCTCTAGGCTTCTATTAAATGATGGTAAGTTTTGAGCTTACAACAATATACCCCTTAGTGTTTTTTGGTGAATTCTAGAGCTATAATTGGCTTTCTTCTAGCTCGAAATAACGGGACCCTTGGTCCGAATCGAGTGAGAAAGAGGTCTCGAACTCTAATCGTATTGGCCCTTAGGCTCTTTAGATTGAGCCGATTTGGCCTCTGAAAATAGCTATTATTTTCCCTTTTTCGGCTAAAAGACTTAGTGAAAATTTCTTTACGCCTTAGCATATGTTTTTATACCCGTTGGGTTTTTTGAGGGTCCGATGATCAGAACCCCATTTTTCTTTTTGTGTCTCATTGTGTTTGTGTTAATATAATTTGATACCCCCTGAGGTTTTTCGAAGGCTGATATTATCGAAGCCTTTAGTTATTCGAGGGCTGATTTTATCGAAGCCATTTTTTAATTGCTTTGCTGAGGGTAGCCTTTTAACCGGTTTTTAAAGCATTTGAAGGCCTTTTATTTTATTGCGGAATTTGAACGTCTCCGAGATGCGTTATTTTGGCCGTAGCCTTTAATATGGCTGTAGCCTTCCGGTATGTCTCTCGGACTTGAATCCCGATAACATTTCTAACTTGTTCGAAATGTTAGTCGCCGAGTATGATGGCCTTGGCCTATATATCGAGGGGTGCCACTTTGAGGTTTTATGACTTCGAATTTAGATTGCTCGAGTATACAGTCCCCGAGTGATCGAAGTACGTTTATACTTGGCTCTTGAGCCATTTTTCACAAGTATTAGTTTTTTCATAATAGACCAGAATCATAAGCATGCGATTTGTATAATAGAGAATTTGCATTGAGTCATGAGATGTTCGATAAAGGGAGAATGATTCTTTGAATAATTTATACATGCGTACGTTTTTTGTTATCGGGGCTCAACTAATCTATATGAACACGGTTCATTCGACCGTTTGGCCCATTACAAAGTTTTTCCTATCGAGGCCCATAGACACGAGGTATATTTCTTGAACATATAACGTCTGAGGGTGATGACCCCCAGTATTCGAGGTTGATTACAAAGAAGCCTTGGATACTATTGCATTCCCATTAGGTAGCACATAATTGTTTCCTCGTTAAAAACCTTGCTGGAAAAACCCATTTGGGATAAAAATCGATCCAATTGAAAAAGAGTGCAACGCGTACTTTAAAATCTGAGGTCTCGATGTCTTAGGTCGAACTCCTGCAACAAGTTAGTTCCGAATATGTATATAAGAAAAATAAAGGAGAAAATCATACCTTAGCAATAGTATCGCTTGAGAAGCGATATGTTCTAGTTATTCGGCAGTGGTTCGCCGCTTATCATTCCGTGTTTGTAAGATCCTTTCCCAACTATGTCGAGGATTTGGTAGGGTCCTTTCCAATTAGGGTCGAGTTTCCCTTAGGATCTTGAGTATTGATAGTGACTTTTCTTAGGACTAAGTCCCCGACTCTGAAGTGGTGAAGGTTGGTTCTTCTATTGTAGTACCTTTCAATTCGTTGCTTTTGTGCAGCCATTCGAATGAGTGCAGCTTCTCATTTTTCATCTAGCAGCTCGAGGCTGGTATTCATGGCCTCACGGATTGATTCTTCTATTGCGTGTCGAAACCTGGCGCCGGGCTCTCTGACTTTGACCGGTATCAAGGCTTCAGAGCCATACACTAAGGGAAACGGAGTTTCTCCTGTACTAGACTTCGATGTCATCTGATATGCCCATAGGACCTCGTGCAATATTTCCCTCCACTTCCCTTTAGCTTCGTTTAGCCTTTTCCTCATGTTTTGGATGATAGTCTTGTTCATTGACTCGGCCTGTCCGCTCCCACTAGGGTGATACGGTGCCAATATTATCCTCTTTATTTTATGATCCTCAAAGAATTTCGTTATCTTGCTGCCGATGAACTGTTTTCCATTGTCACATACAATTTCCGCGGGTATCCCAAATCGACATGCGATATGATCCCATATTAAGTCTATCACTTCTTTTTCTATAACTTTTTCGAAGGCCTCTGATTCAACCCATTTAGAGAAATAGTTAGTCATAAATAAAATGAACTTAGCTTTACCTGGGGTCGATGGCAGAGGGCTGACGATGTCCATTCCTCATTTCATGAATGGCCATGGGGATAAGACCGAGTGAAGTTGTTCGTCGGGCTGGTGGATCATTGGTGCAAACCTTTGACATTTATCGCATTTTCGAATGAACTCCTTAGAGTCTTTTTGCATGCTATCTCAGTAATATCCTGATCTGACGACCTTTCAAACTATTGGTTTGGCGCCAGAATGGTTCCCGCAAGTGCCTTCGTGGATTTCTCGCAGAACATAGTCAGTATCCCCCGGTCCCAAGCATACTGCCAATGGACCATCGAACGTTCTTCTGTATAATTTTCCGTCTTCGTCTAATGTAAAACGAACGACTTTAGTCTGTAAGGTCCTCCATTCTTTGGGATCTGATGGAAGCTTTCCGTTCTTCAAGTGCTCGATGTATTTATTTCTCCAGTCCCAGGTTAAGCTCGTAGAATTTATTTCCACATTTCCTTCCTCGATCACAAACCTCGAGAGCTGGACGACAGTCCCCGAGCTTATCTCATCTTCTTCGACCGATGATCCTAAATTGGCAAGTGCATCGGCCTCGGTGTTTTACTCTTGAGGTATATGTTGTAGAGTCCACTCTTTAAAACAGTGCAAGGTTACCTGCAATTTGTCTAAGTTCCTTTGCATCCTATCCTCTCGAACTTCGAAGGTTCCGTTTACCTGGTTCACTACCAGTAGAGAGTCGCATTTTGCTTCAGTGACTTCTGCTCCCAAGCTTATAGCTAACTCGAGACCTGCAATCATGGCCTCATACTCGGCCTCGTTGTTAGTCAATTTGGAAGTTTTAATGGATTTTCTAATAATACTACCCGTGGGCGGTTTTAAAACAATGCCGAGCCCGAACTCTTTCACATTCGAGGCACCATCCGTGAAGAGGGTCCATACCCCCAATGATGTACCCAATTTTAGTAGAAGCTCCTTTTCCACTTCGGGTACGAGGGTTGACGAAAAATCGGCCACGAAGTCTGTCAAAATTTGAGACTTGATGGCCGTTCGGGGTTGATATTCGATATCGTACTCGCTAAGTTCGACACCCCAATTGGCCAATCGGCCCGATAATTCGGGCTTGTGCAAAAAATTACATAGTGGATATGTGGTTATCACACATATGGGGTGACATTGGAAATATGGCTTTAATTTTCTAGATGCGCTTATTAATGTAAGTGCCAATTTATCTAAGTGTGGATACCTAGTTTCAGCATCTCCTAAGGTTCGATTTGCGTAATAAACAGGAAACTATGTACCTTGCTCTTCTCCAACTAGGACACCACTTACTGCGATCTCAGACACCGCCAAGTATAAGTACAACTTCTCGTCTGCCTTTGGGGTGTGAAACAAAGGTGGGCTCGATAAATATCGCTTCAATTCTTCCTATGCCGATTGACATTCCAGGGTCCAAGTGAAATCATTTTTCTTTTTGAGCAAGGAGTAGAACCTGTGACTCCGATTTAAAGACCTCGAAATGAACCGACCCAAGGCAGCTATCCGTCTGGTTAGCCTTTGTACGACTTTTACATTGTCTATGACGGTGATTTACTTGATGGCCTTAATTTTATCGTGTTTGATTTCGATTCCCCAATTTGACACCATGAAGACGAGGAATTTGCCCGAACCGACCCCGAAAAAAATTTCTCGGAGTTGAGCTTCATGTTGTACTTCCTCAAGATTTTGAATGTTTCTTGTAAATGAATCAAATGGTCCTCTGCACGCAGGGACTTAACTAACATTTGTCAATGTAAACTTCCATGGATTTACCTATTTTTTCCTCGAACATTCTGTTAACTAGGAATTGATATGTAGCTCCTGCATTTTTTATCCTGAAAGGCATTACATTATAACAGTAGGTCCCATAGTTAGTAATAAAAGAAGTCTTCTCTTGGTCTCCCGGGTCCATTTGGATCTGATTGTACCCAGAATAAGCGTCGAGAAAAGTAAGGATCTCATGGCCGGCCGTAGCATCGATCATTCGATCAATTTTAGGCAATGGAAAAGAGTCTTTCATACATGTTTTGTTCAAGTCCTTATAGTCTACACACATTCTAAGTTTGTTCCCCTTTTTGGGGACAACACCTACATTAGCTAACCATTCAGGATATTTTACCTCCCGAATCGACCCTATTTTGAGAAGTTTGGTTACCTCGTCCTTTATGAAAGCATGCTTTACCTTGGATTAGGGCCTTCTCTTTTGTTTTATCGATCTGAACTTGGGATCCAGGCTCAGCCGATGGGACCACGCAAAGCAGTCTATGTTATCAATAATAAATTGAATGTGTTTTTTCCTGTGTTCGGGGGTTAACCCCGTTCCCACGTATACATTTTGTCCGGGAAGGTACTCGATTAGTATCACCTATTCCAGCTCCTCGACCGTTGACTTGGCTGCATCTGATTCTTCAGGAACAAAAAAAGTTTGAGGAGTTAGAAGATCCTCTTCTTCTTCTTCTTCCTCCACTACATGTTTCTCTGATTCGGTTGAGGCTAGGGATGGTGATTGCTATTTGGTAGCCTGCTCATCTTTAGTGCTCGATTTTTCTGAAGTCGAAGGTGCTGATATCAGTGTCATCTCATCGACCGCAAATATTTCCTTTACATCGTGTTGTTCCCCGTAAACCGTTTTCACACCATTCTTCATCGGGAACTTCATCATTTGGTGAAGGGTCGATGGTACTGCCCTCATGTTGTGGATCTAGGGCCTTCCGAGTAGTGCATTATATCTTATGTCGCCTTCGATGACATGGAATTTGTATCTTGGATGGTTCCGGCCACATTTAGTGGTAGTATTATCTCCCCCTCTTTGTTTCACTAGCCATGTTGAAGCCGTTTAGGACTCGAGATGCATGTACAATTTGGTCCTGTAGGCCGAGCTGCTCTACGACCCTCGATCTGATGATGTTTGCTGAGCTACCTGGATCCACTAGAACACGTTTAACTTGAGTTTTATTCAACAAAATAGAAATTACCAGGGCGTCGTTGTGCCGCTGAGAAATGCCTTCTGCTTCTTCGTCGTTGAATGATATAGTGCCTTCGGGCATATAGTCTTGAGTCCGTTTCTCTCTCGTGATAGACACATTAATGCATTTAAATATAGGTCCTTGTGGGACGTTGACCCTGCCTACAATCATGTGAATAACATGCTGAGGTTCTTCTTGTTCGTTCTTTCTGTTGGAGTCTCTTTCTCTGAAGTGATTTTTATCTCGATCACTGAGGAACTCCTGAAGATGGCCTTCATTGAATAGTCGAGCTACCTCCTCCCTCAACTGCCTGCAGCCTTCGGTCCTATGGCCATTGTGCCATGATACTTACACATTAGATTCAGGTTCATTTGAGAACGATCGGTCTCTATCGGTCTGGGTCACCTAGTATCTTTGATCCTTCCGATAGCTGATACAATACCCGATGCATCGACGCTGAAATTTTACTCAGATATCCGAGGTGCTTCTGTGGGATCTGCATATTTGTCGAAGCCAGTCTTACTCATAAGTCCCCGAGAGTTTTGCCCTCGGTCACTTCTTCGATCATTCCGGGCGAAATTGCGTCCTGGACCGTTATTCCTCCGATCTGCAATATATGGTTTGTACCGATCTTTATTCGGCATTGATTCTCTATCAACATCCCTCTAATTTCTACCTGTCGACCAGTTCAGATGTACTGAATCTGAAGGGGCTCCAAATTGGTCGTCTTCGACCTTGATCTTCGACTGATATCGATTGTGAACATCTTCCCATGTCACAACTGGGTACTTGATCGAATTTTGTTTCAACTGGCGTGATGCTATCGAACTCTGTTCATTCAACCCTTGGGTGAAAGCTTGAACAACTCAATCATCAGTGACTAGTGGAAACTCCATGCGTCCCATTTAGAATCGAGATACGAACTCCCTTAGCATCTCGTTATCCATTTGTTTTACTTTGAAGAGGTCTGATTTTTTTGTTGTAACCTTTATGGCCCCGACATGTATTTTTAAAAACTAATCTGCCAACATGACGAATGAATCGATGGAATTCGGTGGCAAGTTGTGATACCAAATTATAGCTCCCTTCGACAGGGTCTCTCCGAACATTTTTAGCAATATAAACTCGATTTCGTCATCCTCCAAATCATTACCCTTAATGGCGCACGTGTAAGAGGTAACATGCTCATTGGGGTCAGGGGTCCCATTGTGTTTGGGTATATCGGGCATATGGAACTTCTTTGGAATGGGCTTCAGAGCCGCGCTCGGAGGGAACGACTTTTGCACAAAATTTGTTTGAGTCCATTCCTTTCAAGATAAGTGGTGCCCCCGGTATCTGGTCAACTCTGGAATTGTAGGTTTCCACCTTCCAATCGTTGGCTTCGATTTTCTTCTCTCCCGATTCAATTTCTCTTAGTGAGCTCCTTGAGCATCCTCATTATAGCAGGATCGGTAGTCAAAGTGCTATCACCCAATCTTTCAGGCACCGGCTCATCACGACGTGTAACCTCCTGTTAGACCCTACTTGGTGCTCAGTGCTGATTTTGCAATTGAGAAATGACGTTTTGTTGAGCTTGAAGCATTTCAAATAGTACTTGGAGACTGACTCCTTCGTCTCCTCTGCCCTATGTACCTCAACTGTCAGTTCGACCCTCTCTGCGTACACTTTCTTCGGGGTCTGCGCCTAAATCCGAATTCAAAGCGACATGCGAACTGACATCAACTGGGTTGACGGGCGGTGCTCCTCCTAGGTCGGCCTGTGGCACCTCGATTCCTGGAGCGATAACATTCTCGTTTTCTCCGTGGAGTCCGACGCCATTGTCGCGTGTGTAGACGTGTTTTGTGAGTTTGACATGATTTAACCTGAAAACAAAAATTCTTGACAAGAAAAAGTGTAAAATAGTGTGTTTTACCAGAATTAGCACTGAACAATCACTATTATCCATAGTACCACGATGGGCCAAACTGTTTACCTCGAAATACGAGTAACAATTAAACATGTATTGTGATTTTAAGGATACATGATCTAATTTAATACCAATTGATAAATGATGACTTAAACAAATGAATTGAACGGTAAAATAAATCAAACCAGTGTTTCAACGATATGATGACCTCGATTAGGAACATGCTCGAGATCTGGTGTTAAGAATAGTAAGAACAATAGCAAAAATATAAGTAAGTAAAGAGCAGTGTATTATTATTTCTCATTGAATGTATGAATATTTTATTTTACAAATGAACAAGGCTCCCCTTTATACAGTAGAGGAATCCTGAATAAGGTACAACTCTAATTTCGGAAACAAAATCCATGATTGATGTCAATAACCATTTGCGGTTCCATCACTCCCAAGATTTCCGTCGAGATCTATGGTCGATCGCTGATATCTCGCTATTCCATTGCTCGATATCGGTCATGCCCGATCTCAATCCTTTGGTCTTCGTATCTTTGAGCTCGAGCTCGCTTCATTATGAGTTTAATCTCGAGGCAGTCCCTCGAACCCATAAAATTGGACATACTCAATTTTAACCGTATACAGGTACAAATGTTTTTTTAAACTTAAGTTTAATCTTGATCAGCGCTCGTACATCCCCAAGTTTTAGTAGAATTAGTTTTATATACTATTAAAGATTTAAAGTTATAAAAATCAGTAATTGGGTCCTATAAAAGGAAGACATAATTTGAAGCTTATTTTTGGATTATAATTCATTCCACTGTTGTGTATGAATGATTACCTTATCCTGTAATCTACCAATGACCATTTTGCAATATCCATTCTTAATCCCTGTCTGTAAAACCTATATGTGAATCTTGTTAGATATTTCGCATAATTTAAATAAACAATGCTCATATTTACTTTAAATATGTACTTTATTTTATGATTATTTAGTGATAATATTAAGAAATGTTCCATAATTGAGTTGGTCAATGATTCTGGATAATTGGTCTTTCAAAAGGATTAGAAGTCAACGTTAACTCTAATCATTAGATCACAATTATAGGTACTAATCATCAAGTGGAAAAACCATATAAGGTTAAGCTTTAATGTTGTATCATTTGGAATTTATCTTATTAGTTGGTCCTTCTGTTGCTTGTTTGAGCCAAGTCGCGCTGATATCATATAAAGGACATGTGCGACTATTTTTTGTTACCCCTGATAAATTATGTATAAGTTTTAAAAACAATTATGAAGCGAAAAAGTACAATTACTTGGGAAGTTGCATAAAAAAGGAAAACAAATTTGACATAGCGATTGATGATCGGGACCAGCTTTTTTTACTTATGGTAATTACTACAACAACAACAACAACAACAAATCCAGTTTGATCCTAACAGGTGGGATCTGAGGAGGGTAATCTGTACGCAGACCTTATCCCTACCTAATGCAGGTAGAGAGGATGTTTCCAAAAGACCCTCGGCTCAGGAAGGGCAAGAAGAAGAAGATGAAAGCAAGGAAGGAAAAAAGAAGGAAGAGAAAAGAAAAAGGGTTAGATAAATGATAAGTAGTACCTAATAATAGCAACAGGCAATACAATACATGAGGTGAACAAAAATCACATAACATAATAAAAAATCTAATAATATGAAGGGACATGCATGCTACTAAGACTATCGATGAACAACTATAAACTAACTACTAACCTTCTACCTTAATCCTCGACCTCCACATCCTCATATCAAGGGTCATGTCCTCAGTAAGCTGAAGCAACGCCATGTCTTGTCTAATCACCTCTTCCCAATACTTCTTAAGCCTACCTCGAACTCTTCTCAAACTCTTCATGGCCAACCTCTCACATCTTCTAACAGGAGCATCAATGCTTCTTCTCTTAACATGTCTGAACCATCTCAACCTCGACTCCCGCATCTTGTCCTCCACGGAGGCTACTCCTATTCCGCCCCAGATAACTTCATTCTTAATCCTATCTCTCATGGTACACCCACACATTCGTCTCAACATCCTCATCTCTGCTACTCTCATCTTTTGCACTGGGAGTTCTTGACTGGACAACACTCAGCCCCATACAGCATAGCCGGTCGAACCACCAATCGATAAAACTTACCCTTAAGTCGTAGAGGCACATTCCTATCACACAAAGCACCGGAAGCGAGCCTCAACTTCATCCATCCCGCTCAGATGCGATGTGCGACATCTTCGTCAATCTCCCCGTTACCCTGGATAATAGAACCGAGATACTTAAAACTCGCTCTCTTGAGGATAACTTGATCATCAAGCTTGACCTCTACGCCTGCATCATGGGTCCCGTTACTGATTGCACTCTAAGTATTCTTTATTGGTTCTACTCTGTTTGAAACCTTTAGACTCCAAGGTCTGTCTCCAAACCTCCAACCTCGTGTTAACTCCGCTACGCGTCTCGTCAATCAATACTATATCATCGGCACCTCCCCTTGGATGTATCACGTCAGTACATCCATCGCCAAGGCAAATAAAAATGGGCTAAGAGCCAATCCCTGGTGCAACCCCATCACCACAGGGAAATGTTTCCGGGTCACCACCCCCAGTCCTCATCCGAGTCTTAGCATCATCATATATATCCTTAATCACCCTAATGTACGATACCAGGCCGCTAACCTCCAAACACCTCCACAAGACCTCCATCGGGACTTCATCGTATGCTTTCTCAAGGTCAATAAACACCATATGCAAATCCTTTGTCCTCTCCTTGTACTGCTCCACTAATATCCTAACCAGATGAATTGCTTTCGTAGTCGAACACCTCGGCATGAATCCAAACGGATTCTCGAAAATAGACACGCACCTCCTCACCCTAGCATCCACCACCCTCTCCCAAACCTTCATAGTGTGACTCAACAACTTGATACCCCTATAATTGTTGTAATTTTGGATATCACCCTTGTTCTTGTAAAACGGAACCATCCTACTCCACCTCCATTCCTCGGGAATCTTCTTTGTCTTAAAAATAACATTAAACAGCCCAGTGAGCCAATCCAAACCTTCCCGCCCCGCGCTTTTCCAGAATTCCACCAGGATTTCATTTGGCCCTGTCGCTCTACCCCTGCACATCTTACACATCTCCCCTTCCACCTCCTCTATCGTAATCCGCCTACAATACCCAAAATACCGCCGACTCTCGGACTACTCCAACTCACTCAGCACAATGCGTCTATCCCCCTCCTCGTTCAACAGTTTATGTGAGTATGTCTGCCATCTTTTCCTAATAAGTGCCTCATCCGTCAACACTTTACCATCCTCGTCCTAGGTCCTTCGGGCATATTCTTTCCTCTCCCTCACCTTGGCTAATCGGTACAACTTCTTGTCCCCGCCTTTGCCCTTGGACTCCCGTACAAACGAGAAAACACCACGTTCTTAGCCGTCGTAACTACTAACTTCGCTTCTTTCTTTGCCTTTCTGTAACACTCCCGATAAGTCCCTTTTTCCTCCTCGTTTGTACTCCCCACTAGCTTCAAATAAGCAGTTTTCTTAGCTTCCACTTTATCTTGAACCTCTCCATTCCACTACCAGTCCCCTTTATGACCCCTAGGAGAGCCCTTCGTGACCCTTAATACCTCTCTAGCAGCTACCCTCATGCAATTCGTAGCCGTGAACCAGATACTAGACGCGTTCCCCTATTCATCTAGGCTCTCATAGCCAACAACTTTTCCCCTAACTCCTGAGCTTTGTCCTTGGTCAAGTTACCCCACTTGATCATAGGTTGTCTGCACCCCACCCTCTTTCTCCTACTCCTCTTGATCTCCAGGTCCATAACTAAGAGCCTATGTGGAATCGTGAGGTGCTCACTTGGGATGACCTTGCAGTCAGTGAATAGACCTTTATCACATTTCCTGTAGAGAAGATAATTAATCTGAGTCTTGCCCATTGAACTCCGGAAAGTGACCAGGTGCTCTTCCCTCTTCGGAAAACTTGAGTTAGCTATAACCAAATAAAAAGCTCTAGCAAAATCCAACAGTGAATTACCTCCCTCATTCCTATCCCCAAAACCGTACCCTCCATGCACATCATTATAACCCCTAACACTAGCCCCAATATGACCATTGAAATCTCCACCAGTGAACAACTTCTCTGTGTACGGGATACTATGCACCATCTCGTCCAAATCCTCCCAGAATTGCTTCTTGACCTCCTGGTCCAAACCTACCCGAGGAGCGTATGCACTAATCACGTTTATAGTAAACCTACCAACTACCAGCTTAATACTCATCAGCCGATCATTTACCCTCCTAACCTCAACCACGACCTCCCTGCGGTCCCTATCAACTAAAATACCTACCCCATTCTTACCCCCAGTGCTCCCTGAGTACCATAGTTTAAACCCGTCTACATCTCGTACCCTAGTACCCTTCCATCTAGTCTCCTGAACACACGCTATGTTGATCTTCCTCTTCTGAAGAATCTTACCTAACTCTATAGACTTTCTCATCAACGTCCCAATGTTCCAAGACCCAACTCTCAGCCTAGAGGCTTTCTAACCCCCCTTCCCACCCCTGGACCCCACCCCCAGCTCCACCTGAGGACATGACCTTAATCTCACATCGTTCACTACAGCCACTAGAAAAAGGTATTAGGTAAACACTACAACTAAGAACCAATAACGGGAACGAAGGACTACAAGCTACGAACCCGAGAGCTAAAAACAACTCAAAAGGAGCGACTACGAGAACAGTAATGAGAGCCGGCACTAGAACAATAAATCTACCATGTCTACGAAACTACTCCTATGCAAACACATAATTAAAATGAACCTTAAGGTTAAAACACTAGTAGAAAATATAGAAAAAGCAATCAATCCAATAAAAATTTCCGGCAAGGCAACAGTAAATAGATATGCGCAAATACAATTCAAGAAAGACAAGACCTTGATCACAGTCGGGGATGTCCGGACGCGCTTCTAAATATGCTCAATTGTACTGCCTCCCGAACCCGTGTGTAGGAAAGTTTCAGTGATTTGTCAATTTCACCGGAATTTCACCTCAAATAAAAATGGAGTACCAATTTCACGTAATAATCCGACAGAGGGTTCTTTATTTTCCGTCCAAATGCAATTCAGATGTGAAAACCAAGCCAATCACGAAATTTGTTAATGTTTTAGAAACGGTTTCAGGCGGAAAGTCGTTGGCGGCGAGCTTTGAATCAATTCAGATTTAATTATCCAAAAGTACAATTACATGAGGAGTCTTTTAATTTAGTATAAAAATAGGAAAACCATTTAACATTGTGACATATGATTTTTTTTTGGACATAGTGATTGATGGGTGACCGTTGACATATTTCTTGGAATGAAAAGAGTCCTTTTAAAGTCTGAATAAGAGGAGTCTTTTTTTAAGGAAAAAAAAAATGGAAAATTATCAATTATGTAGGATTCTTCTTGATTCTAATTTCTCATACATTAACAAGTACAACTTTTACTTTAAAGTTTTAATTTCTCT
The DNA here is from genome assembly GCA_005239525.1 of Nicotiana knightiana. Lineage (NCBI taxonomy): Eukaryota > Viridiplantae > Streptophyta > Magnoliopsida > Solanales > Solanaceae > Nicotiana > Nicotiana knightiana. Next base: position 80,895 of record ML404704.1, on the reverse strand, counting down.
CATTAAAACTTCTCACATCATAGTGAAAACTAAAAACTGTGCACCGCACTATATTTTTGTTTTTTGTTCTTCGATTCAAGTCTCCATTCTTCAACAGTTTAATATCAAGGTGCTTCAGTGTATAGATTTTAAAAATTATCACGATACCAATTTTCGCCCGTAGGATATCGTGACGGCACTTAGTCTCTAAAATTAGGCAAGTCTAACGCTTACTAAGTAATTAGAAGAATAAACCATCAAATGATGTCACGACCCAAAATCGCACCCGACATGATGGCGCCTATCTTAACACTAGGCAAGCCGAGAACCTTAATAAACCACAAACTCCTTTAAATTTGAAAATACAATAAATAAATTTAAGAGTAAAATCTCAATTTTTGATACAAAATACTGTCTTTATACAATACACTCCCAAAACCAGGTGTCACTAAATACATAAGCATATAAAAGACTAGTCTAACTGATAAAACTATTGTCTGAAAATATAGAACAACACAAATAACTGAAAGGAAAGAGAGTCAAGGTTTTCGGAATCCAAGCAGCTACCTCGATAGTCTCCAACAGATAAATCTCTAAAATCTTGCAACCGCCTTAACCTGAAGTACCTAGATTTGCATACGAATTGCAGAGCGTAGTATGAGTACAACCGACCCGTTGTTGTCACGACCCATTTTGCTCTCCGAAAGGTATCGTGACGGCACCTAGTCTCTACGACTAGGTAAGCCTAAAATTTGCGGAAAATGATAGAATTAATAAAATAAGACAGAAAAGAACTCAAGTAGATATAACATAGCTGCTCAGCATATACACTTTCACTTCCCAAAATCCGGAATGTCACTATAGTCACAAGCTCTGTACCAAATGTAGCTTTATACAATGAAACAGTGGAAAGAAAATACATAAGTCTTCTATGCCTATACTAGAGTAGAAGGGGACTCGTGGGATTCTGCGGACGCGGCAGAATTACCTCGCGGTCTCCTGGCAGCTGCTAGAACGACTCCTAGCCACGATACTGGGTGCTGGTACCTGGATCTGCACATGGAAAAACATGCGCAGGAAAGGGTGTGAGTACTCCACATTCGGTACTCCGTAAGTGCCAAGCCTAACCACAGTCAAGTAGTGACGAGGTCAAGTTGAGGCCCTACTAAGTTTTTAAAACAAGTCAATATACCATTTAAAACAGTGAAATATAGATAAGTAATGATAAAAAAGATTAATGAAAACTGGAAGAATTAATAATAGAAAGAGAGCCCTCGGCTCAGCACAACATATATCACAACAATAAATATGCAATGTAGTACACGGGAAAAGCTCCCGGATCTCAGTCCGTTGTCCCAATTTAAATATGCTATGCAGTACATGGGAAAAGCTCCCGGATCTCTGTCCGTAATCCCAATTTAAATATGCATTTCAGTACAGGTGGAAAGCTCCTGGATCTCGGTCCGTAGTCCCAATTTAAATATGAAATGCAGTGTAGGGTGAAAGCTCCCGGATCTCGGTCCGTAGTCCTAATTTAAATATGCAAGGCAGAAGTATGTCAGATACAGTTTAATTAAACAGTCCAGGAAAATAACAGGCAAGAATAGAGTAAAGCTACCTAAGCATGGTGCAACTAGTAGCAAATAAGAGGAAATCAAGTAAGGACTGGTGCATGCTTACTCTTAAGCTAACTACTCAGTTAAGACAGGAAACAGTAATATAGGGATGAAAATGAGTGATTTCATGGAATTAAAAAATAGGATTTTTGCAACAATGACCCGTATACGCCCTCATCACCTCACGTACACGGCGTCCACCTAACAAAATCAGTATAAAATAAGGGGAAGTCCCCAACACAGAATTAGGAAAGCCACTTACCTTGACTGTGCTAATCAACTCAATACCACGCTCTTGCCATGAGCATCTGACTCAGGGTGGCCTAAATCTATTCAAATCCATTGCGTGGTGTAAATATTACAAAATAGCTAATTGTTTATAAGCTAATACGCGAAATTAGAAAATTCGCCCAAAAGGTCCCCCCGGCCCACGTCTCGAAATAGAGTAAAATTTATATTTCCCGAACACCCATCCGCTCATGAACCCACTTGAACAAGAATCAACAAAATTCGACGTCTAAATCTCCCTAAATCCTCAAATTTCTACTTGGGGAAATTTCATCCCAATTTCATGGGTTTTCATCCAATTTCATTGATTAGATTGAGGAAATTGATAGAGATTATTGATATACAAATGGACTAAGGTTAGAAAACGTTACCTATGATTCTCCTCTTCAAATCCCACTGAAAATCGCCAAGTTCCGAGCTCACAATCGATTTTGGAATTATGAATTCCAAACCCTCGGATTTTTGGTATAACTAGCCTGGATGTTTCGCACCTGCGACACTAGGATCGCACCTGCTGTGTCGCACCTGCGGAAACACAATCACAGGTGCAGAAACTCATTAAATGACCTGGGGTCGCACCTGCGGTGGCTGGGTCGCAGATGCGGCTCCGCACCTGCAGATATTATTCCGCGTCTGCGAGTCGGGAAAGCCTAAGCTACGTCCGCATCTGCGTGCACCCCCTTTACACCTGCGCGTCCGCACCTGCGGAAATACCATCCCAGGTGCGAGACACCAGAACCAGAATGGTTCAGCTGCTCTCAAAGTCCCAAACTCACCCCTTGGGCATCTGAAACAACCCCGAGGCCCCCGGAACCTCAACCAAACCTACCAACTGACCCTAATACCTTGTTCAAACTTGGTCGAGCATTAAAAACACATCTCATAACATCAAAATCATCAATTATGCATAAATTCAAGCCTAAGAACTTATGAAATTTCTAGAATCCACATCTGATGCCGAAACACGTCAAAACTCATTCGAATGATCTCAAATTTTGCACACAGGTCATAAATGACATTATGGACCTGCTTTCGCTTTCGTAATTCCATTCCGAGTCCGATATCAAAATTTCACGTATCGGTCGAAATCGCCAAAATTCTAACTTATGTCAATTCAAGCCTAAATCCACAACCGACCTCGAAAACACATCCTGAACACGCTTCTAACCCCAAATTCACCCAACGGAGCTAACAAAGTCGACAAAAATCCATTTCAGATCCGTCTTCACACAGCTCTAGCTACGGCCAGATTTCTAAAGCTAATTCCACAATTATGGACTATGTATCCAAAATCACCCCGGATTTCATCAGCCAACGCTCCGACAAGTTCCAATAACATAAATAGACATGAGAGAAGAGGTTCATATGGGATCGGGGTGCTAATTCTTAAAATGACCGACTGGGTCGTTACATCCTCCCCCTCTTAAGAAAATCGTTCGTTCTCGAACGAGTATAGAAACATAGCTGAAGTTGTGAAAAGATGAGGGTACTGACTCCGCATATCCTGCTCGGTCTCCCAAGTCGCCTCCTCGACTGGCTGACCCCTCAACTGAACCTTAACCGAGGCAATATTCTTCGATCTGCACTTTCTAACCTGCCTGTCCAATATAGCCACAGGCTCCTCAACATATAATAGATCATTGTCAGATTGGACTGAGCTGAAATCCAAGACATGAGTCGGGTAATCGTGATACTTCCGGAGCATGGAGACGTGGAACATCGGATGAACCCCTGCTAGGCTGGGAGGTAGGGCTAGCTCATAAGCAACCTCCCCAACACATCACAACACCTCAAAAGGGCCAATCAATCTCGGACTCAGCTTGCCTTTCTTCCCGAACCTCATGACGCCCTTCATAGGCGATACCCGAAGCAAAACCTGATCACCAGCCATGAATGCCAAGTCACGAACCTTCCTGTTCGCATAGCTCTTCTGCCTGGACTGAGCTACGCGAAGTCTCTCCTTAATCACCTTCACCTTATCCAGGGCATCCTGAACCAAGTCTGTACCCAACAATTGAGCCTCGCCTGACTTAAACCATCCCACGGGAGACCTGCACCGCCTACCATACAAAGCCTCGTACGGTGCCATCTGAATGCAAGACTGATAGCTGTTGTTATAATCAAACTCTACAAGGGGAAAGTACCGATCCCATGACCCTCCAAAATCTATCACACATGCACAGAGCATATCCTCGAGAATCTGAATCGTGCGCTCGGACTGCCCGTCTGTCTGAGGGTGAAAAGTTGTACTCAACTCTACCCTGGTGCCTAACCCTTGCTGAACGACTCTCCAGAACCGTGAAGTGAACTGTGTACCTCTTTCTGAAATGATAGATACTGGAATACCGTGGAGGCGAACAATCTTTCTGATATAAATCTCTGCCAACCTCTTAGATGAATATGTAGTCAGCACTGGAATGAAATGGGCTGATTTGGTCAGCCGATCCACAATCACCCAAGTAGCATCATGCTTCATCAAAGTCCGAGGAAGTCCGACCACGAAGTCCATGGTGATCCGCTCCCGCTTCCACTCTGGAAGCTCAATCTGCTGAAGTAACCCTCCCGGTCTCTAATGCTCACATTTGACTTGCTGATAGTTGAGATACTTGGCTACAAACTCCACTATATCTTTCTTCATCCTTCGCCACCAATAGTGTTGTCTCAGATCCTGGTACATCTTCGCGGTGCCCGAATGGATGGAATACCGTGAACTATGGGCCTCTTCAAGAATCAACTCCCCAAGTCCATCCGCGTTGGGCACATAAATACGACCCTGCATCCTCATCACCCCGTCATCTCCTATAGTCACATCCCTAGAATCACCCCGCCAGACTCTATCCTGAAGAACCAAAAGGTGGGGATCATCATACTGGCGCTCTCTGATACGGTCATGAAGGGAAGATCGAGAAACCACACAAGCTAATACCCGGCAAGGCTCAGAAAGATCCAATCTCACGAACTGACTGGCTAAGGTCTGAACATCTAACGCTAGAGGCCTCTCAGCTACATGAAGGTATGCCAAACTTCCCACACTTTCCGCCCGACGACTCAAGGCGTTGACCACCACATTGGCCTTCTCCGGGTGGTATAATATAGTGATGTCATAGTCCTTTAGCAACTCCAACCACCTACGCTGGCACAAATTTAGATCCTTCTGCCTGAATATGTGCTGCAAGCTCCGGTGATCCGTGAATATCTCATAGGGAACACCATATAAATAATGACGCCATATCTTCAGGGCGTGAACAATTGCTGCCAACTCGAGATCATGAACATGGTAGTTTTTCTCATGAACCTTCAACTGTCTGGACGCGTAGGCAATCACCCTAGCGTCCTGCATCAACACCGCTCCCAAGCCAATCCTCGAAGCATCATAATAAACTGTATAGGACCCGGAACCGGTAGGCAAATCCAACACATGAGCTGTAGTCAGGGCTGTCTTGAGCTTCTGAAAGCTGTCGTCACACTCCTCATTCCATATAAAAGATGTACCCTTATGGGTCAGTCTGGTCATAGGCACTGAAATGGATGAAAATCCCTCCACAAAACCGCGATAATACCTAGACAAATCGAGGAAACTACGGATCTCAGTAGCTGAGGACGGTTTGGGCCAACTCTGTACCGCCTCCACCTTCTCCGGATCTACCTTGATCCCATCCGAAGACACCACGTGGCCTAGGAATGCCACAGAATAAAGCAAAAATTCACACTTAGAAAACTTGGCATACAACTTCTTCTCCCTCAATGTCTGAAGCACGGTCCTCAAGTGCTGCTCATGGTCCTCCTGGGACCGAGAATATACCAGAATGTCACCAATGAACACAATGAAGAAACTATCAAGATAAGGCCGAAATATGCTGTGCATCAGGTGCATGAAGGCTGTTGGGGCATTGGTCAGCCCAAATTACATAACAAGGAACTCATAGTGGCCATATCTAGAGGCAATCAGTACATGTTCTTCACTGTCACCTTATTTAGCTGCCAGTAGTCAATACACATACGCATCGAGCCATTATTTTTCTTCTAAAATAATACCGGAGCGCCCCAATGTGGTACACTGGGCCTGATGAATCACTTTTCAAGCAACTCCTGTAACTGCTCCTTCAGCTTCTTCAACTCAGGAGGAGCCATGCGATAAGGAGGAACGAAAAGGGGCTTAGTGCCCGGCAATAAGTCAATGTCAAAATCAATGTCTCTATCGGGTGGCATACTCGGAAGATCAGCTGGAAATACATCAGAATAGTCCTTGACAACTGGAACTAACTCAACTATAGGGGTCTCAGCACTAACATCTCTCATATAAGCCAAATATGCATCACACCCCTTTTCAACCATCCGCTGAGCCTTAAGAAAATAAATGACTCGGCGGGGAGTGTACTCTAAGGAACCTCTCTACTCTAACCTCGTTAATCCTGGCATAGCCAACGTCACGATCTTGACGTGACAATCAAGAATAGCATAATAGGGAGACAGCCAGTCCATACCCAATTTAACATCGAAATCTACCATACTGAGTAGTAGTAAATGAGCTTTGTCTCAAAACCACTTATAGCAATCAAACATGACCGATATACACGGTCCACAACAAGAGAATCTCTCACCAGAGTAGAAACATAGACAGGGGAACTCAAAGAATCCCGGGATATCCCTAGATGTGAAGCAAAATAGGAAGACACATATGAATATGTAAAGCCTGGGTCAAATAATACTGATGCATCCCTATGATAAATGGGAACAATACCTGTAATGACTGAATCTGAAGCAATGGCCTCGGACCGGGCCGAAAGAGCATAGTACCTGACCTGGCCTCCCCTTCTAGGGCGACCTCGACCTCCCCGAATTCCACCTCGAGCTGCCTGAGGTGGTGGGGTAGCAGCTGGGGCTGGAAGAATAGCTGGAGGACCTGGTGGAAGACGTGGGGCATGATAAGTCTGAGAGGGTTCACCCTGATAAGTCTGAGGTGGTGCGCCCCTCCTCGATCTGGGGCAATCTCTGATCATATGATGAGGGTCACCACACTCAAAGCAACCCCTTGGAGGACGTGGCGGCCGCTGCTGACTCTGAACTGGCCTGCTGGACTGGCCAGTGATAACACCTCGAGCAGGAGGCACCTGAGATACTGGTGGTGCATAATAAGGCTCCTGAGGTCTAGGAGGAGCTGGAATACCACTGGCTGCTGGGAGAGCTAAATGAACAGGGTGACTTAAAAAATCCCTACCATAGCGTGCTGCTGGTGCACGGGCTCCTGAAAAATGACCAGTCTCTCGAGACCTCTTGGACTCTCTCTCCTCCCTGTCCCGGGCTAACATAGTCTCAATCCTCCGGGAAATACTCACGGCCTGCTGGTAAGCAATATCGGTCTCCAGCTCTCTGGCGATGCTGGTCCGAATACTGGGGTAGAGTGCCTCAATAAAGCGTCGAACTCTCTCTATGACGGTGACAACCAAAGCTGGTGCATGGCGAGCCAAATCACTGAAACGGACTGCATACTCTGACATAGTCATGGTACCCTGGCGTAGCTACTCAAACTCCGCACGCCACGCATCCCTGAAGCTCTGAGGGACAAACTCAAGTAAGAACATCTCGGAGAACTGAGTCCAAGTAAGTGAAGCTGCCTCATTTGGGCTACTAAGCTCAAAAGCACGCCACCACTGATAAGCTGCTCCCCTCAGTTGGAAAGCAGTGAAAGAAACCCCACTCGTCTCCACAATACCCATAGTGCGGAGAATGCAATGACACCCCTCAAGAAAACCCAGGGCGTCATCCGAAACTAGTCCGCTGAACTCAAGTGGGGGGTACTTCTTGTACCTCTCAAGTCGGAGTTGCTCTGCCTCAGGAAAAACTATCCTAGTCTCATGCTGAGCTGGAGCTGCTGGGGACATAGGAATATACCCTGGAACCTGCCCAATATGAACCCTCTGCTCAGGAGTACGGGCTGTGGGAGCATGTGTCCCTCCTCCAGCCTGGGATGTAGCTAGAGCTATTGGGAGTAGACCCGCTTGAGACAGAGTACTGAAGGCACTCAAGAACTAAACCAATATCTCCTGGAGGTCTGGGGTAACATTAGGGACCTCCTGTGCCCCTCCCACTGTAGCTGCTGGGGGCTCCTCTGCCTCTGCTCTAGCCGGTGCTCGGGCTTCACCACGTGCTCGTCCCCTTCCCCGGCCCCAGCCCTTGCCTCTGGTGGCTCTGGCTGGGGGCTCGAGTGCCTGGTCATCAGTACATCTGGTACATGTATGAACCATCTGCAAGCAATAATAGAATAGAGTTTAAGAATTTGATGAGAGTAACTAGCACGATAAGGAATTCCAACGAATTTGATTGTTCTTAACAGTTACATAGCCTCTCGAAGATAGATACGGACGCCTCCGCACTGAACCACGAGACTCTAATAAACCGGCTTGTGACTTGTGACTCCTATGAACCTAGACACTCTGATACCAAGTTGTCAAGATCCATTTTTCCCTCCGAAAGGTATCGTGATGGCACCTAGTCTCTACGACTAGGTAAGCCTAAAATTTGCGAAAAATGATACAATCAATAAAATAAGACAGAGAAGAACTCAAGTAGATATAACATAGCTACTCAGCATATACACTTTCACTTCCCAAAACCCGAAATGTCACTATAGTCACAAGCTCTGTAGAAAATGTAGCTCTATACAATGAAACAATGGAACAAAAATACATAAGTCTTCTATGCCTATACTAGAGTAGAAGGGGACTCGTGGGATTCTGCGGACACGACAGAATTACCTCGCGGTCTCCTGGCAGCTGCTAGAACAACTCCTAGCCACAATACTGGGTACTGGTACCTGGATTTGCACATGGGGAAAACATGCGCAAGAAAGGGCGTGAGTACTCCACATTCGGTACTCCGTAAGTGCCAAGCCTAACCCCAGTCAAGTAGTGACAAGATCAGGTTGAGGCCCTATTGAGTTTTAAAACAAGTCAATATACCATTTAAAACAGTGAAATATAGATAAGCAATGATAAACAATATTAATGGAAACTGGAAGAATTAATAACAGAAAGAGAGCCCTCGGCTCAGCACATCATATATCTCAACAGTAAATGTGCAATACAGTACACTGGGAAAGCTCCCGGATCTCAGTCCGTAGTCCTAATTTAAATATGCTATGCAGTACAAGGGGAAAGCTCCCGGATCTCTGTCTGTAGTCTCACTTTAAATATGCATTTCAGTATAGGGGAGTAAATCAAGTAAGGACAGGTAGGCATACTTATTCTTAAGCTAATTACTCAGTTTAGACAGGAAACGGTAATATAAGGATGAAAATGAGTGATTTCATGGAAGTAAAAAATAGGATTTTTGCAACAATGACCCGTGTACGCCCTCGTCACCTCACGTACACGGCGTCCACGTAACAAAATCAGTATAACAATACCTAAGGGGAAATCCCCAACACAGAATTAAGCAAGCCACTTACATTGACTGCGCTAATCAACTCAATACCACGCTCTTGCCACGAGTATCTGACTCCGGGTAGCCCAAATCTATTCAAATCGATTGCATGGTGTAAATATCACTTGAAGGGAACAAAATAACTAATTATTTATAAGCTAATACGCGAAATTAGAAAATTCACCCAAAATGTCCCCCGGGCCCACGTCTCAGAATCGGGTAAAATTTATATTTCCCGAACACCCATTCGCTCATGAACCCACTCGAACAAGAATCAACAAAATCCGACGTCTAAATCTCAATAAATCCTCAGATTTCTACTTGGGGAAATTTCATCCCAATTTCATGGTTTTTCATCCAATTTCATTGATTAGATTGAGGAAATTGATAGAGACTATTGATATAAAAATGGATTAAGGTTAGAAAATGTTACCTTTGATTCTCCTCTTCAAATCCCACTGAAAATCGCCAAGTTCCGAGCTCACAATCGATTTTGGAATTATGAATTTCAAACCCTCGAATTTTTGGTATAACCAGCCCAGATGTTTCGCACCTGTGACACTGGGATTGCACCTGCGGTGCCACACCTGCGGTGCCACACCTGCGGTGCCGCACCTGCGGAAACACAAGCGCAGGTGCGGAAACTCATTAAACGACCTGGGGTCGCAGCTGTGGTGGCTGGGTCGCAGGTGCGGCTCCGTACTTGCGGATACTCTTCTGCGCCTGCGAGTCGGGCCAGCCTAAGCTACGTCTGCACTTGTGTTAACCCCCTTTGCACCTGTGTGTCCGCTCCTGCGAAAATACCATCGCAGGTGCGAGACACCAAAACCAGAATGGTTCAGCTACTCTAAATTCCCAAACTCACCCGTTGGGCATCCGAAACAACCCCGAGGCCCTCGGGACCTCAACCAAACCTACCAACTGACCCTAATACCTTGTTCAAACTTGGTTGAGCCTTAAAAACACATCCCATAACATCAAAATCATCAATTATGCATAGATTAAAGCCTAAGAACTTATGAAATTTCTACAATCCACATATGATGCCGAAACACGTCAAAACTCATTCGAATGACCTCAAATTTTGCACATAGGTCACAAATGACATTACGGACCTGTTGTCTCTTTCGGAATTTGATTCCGAGTCCGATATCAAAATTTCACCTATCGGTCGAAATCACTGAAATTCTAACTTTCGCCAATTCAAGCCTAAATCCACAACCGACCTCGAAAACACATCCCGAACACGCTCCTAACCCTGAAATAACCCAAGGGAGCTAACAGAGTCAAAGGAATTCCATTCCAGATCCGTCTTCACACAGCTCTAGATACGACCAAATTTCTAAAGCTAAATTCCACAATTATGGACTACGTGTCCAAAATCACCCCGGATTTCATCACCCAACACTCCGAAGAGTTCCAATAACATAAATAGACATGGGAGAAGCGGTTAATAGGGGATCGGGGTGCTAATTCTTAAAACGACCGATCGGGTCGTTACAATTGTACTCAATAAGTAACAAGACTAACCTCTGGGCTGAAAGTAATGACAAACTCAATAATTGCAGTCCAGTCATAGAAAATACGGAGAAGAGTCAAATACGTCCTTGTACTATCGAAAATAGTTTAAATATATCCTTCGTTACAATATCTGGTCATATCAGACCCTACCATTATACGATTAAACAAATATACCCTTATTTTTTATGGAGTGCCACGTGGCTGCACCAGATTAAATTGACCCATTCATTTTTCTTACCCGGTTCACTTTAAAAAATACTACCCGACCCAAAGTGCCCTTGTTAGTGACAACAAGAAGAAATAAAAGATTGTGCATAAATTATCGAAGGTTCGCCAGAACTATAAAAAATGGATTATATAAAAAAATAAAAATAGAACATACAAAGTTAGTAAACACGAGGAAGAAATAACAACTTTGTCAATGAGACCATGGCAATAAATTTTTTTTTAAATACTCCAGCAATTTAATAAGTTGGATATCAAGATTCCGGGCAGATTTCCAAAAATCTAATCCCAAAACCAATTAGATTAATTTCGATACTACAACCCAAAATTTTGGTTTTGAAATATGAGTAACAAACAGACAGAGAATAAAAATCGCCTGGGACGCTGCTAGAAATGCGTGAGACAATGGAGCAGCGATCAGAAGGAACATGCGCACAAAGGTCATCGAAAAAATCTTCGACAAGATTCCGACCAAACACCGAAGTTGGAGTTTCAACTATCTATTTTGTCTCCCTTCCAGATCCGTAAAATAAAAGGAAAATATGAAAAAGGAGAGCATATGACTCGCCAGAAATATGTCTTTCTGGTCAGATCCTGTTGATACGCAATTTTTCCCTCATATATTTTATANTATATATATATATATATATATATATATATATATATATATATATATATACTTTCAAAATAGTGCATGTGCATCATTATTTGATTTACAAGCATACACAAGTATTTTTTCATAATTTTTCATATCAAGTGTTTTTTACAGGCTTTAAATCAATTTATTTCTGTATTTTATTATATAAATGTCCAATAATTACCCTACTAATTTTTTTAATGATGATATAATCATATAAATTTATCAATATAAGGTTTTAAATATTTTCAGTGCATTTTTTATAATTGCAATTGCATTTTTGCTAAATTGCATATTTTTACAATAATAGCCTATATGCATGCGTACTACATTATCTTTTGCAAAATTACAAATCAGTTCAACTCCCTGATTTCTGTGGCTATTCCGTGTATATTCATCTTTGAGTCTTTGTGAGTGACGAGCATGTTCATATCTTCTTTGATTCTTACTTACCCCAAATTAGGGTTTTCAATCCCTTTCAATCATTGGTCCGATTTTTTGATTTTAACACTATTCTGCTTCTATTCATCTCAGAGTCGCACCTGCGATGGAATTTGCTGGGTCAAGTCAGAGCCACACCTGCGATGGAATTTCCGCAAGTGCGGAGCCGTAGGAGCGGCCATTGGATCACAGGTGCGAAAGAGGCCTGGGCAAAATGTTTTAATCTCGGGTTTGAGCCATTTCTCTCATATTTTTCATTTGGCTGGGCGATTTTGGAGGATTTAAAAGGGAGATTTTCACCAAGCATCAAAAGATAAGTGATTCCTTCTCATTTCCAAGTTAAATACAAGATAATTACATAAATTTGATATGGGAAATTGTGGGAAAAATTGGGGTTTTTGAAGAAAAACCTAGAAGATGTAAATTTGGGATTTAGCCACGAATTTGAGTATGGAATGTAGAGTAAATTGCATGATTGAACTAGTAGGGCTATGGGTAGAATGTATCTTCAAGAATTTTGGATTTCCGGGCATGTGTGCCCGAGGGAATTTTGGTCTTTTCCCCGATCGGGGTTGGGAAAGTATATAATCTGAATTTGTTGGGAGTATTAGGATGAACTTTCATTGCTTTGCCATTATGTGGTAGTTTCGGAGCATTGTGCGTCCGTTGGAGTCATTGGAGGGTCTTGGAAGCCGGTGTGGGAATTTCGGAGCGAGGTAAGTCTCCTTTCTAACTTTGTGAGGGGGAACCATCCTCCTAGGTGAATTAACTCAATACATTCTATTATCTTCGGGGGCTAAGTACAAACGAGGTGACGGGAGTCCATGCGTAGCTACTATTATGCCATGTCCGGGTAGTCTAGGACCCACTATCATTCCTTACATGTTATACCTGTAATCCTACCTGTAATATTAAACTACTAATATAATCGAAGACATAATTGAATATCTAAAAGAAAACTAGAGTTCATCTTGTTAATCTTCTAACAAGAGAATTTATCTCTCTATGGATATTTGTGTACCTGGACTAGGTTGTATCGTGGAAAACTTGACAAATGAGTTTCAAAAACAAATTATTTCAAAACCTATATTTCATGTTTCTTTTAATAAGGATTTTACCACTTTCCTGAGAAAACTATTTTCTTGATAAAATACGGATTGAATATGTGGATATGTGTAACTTTGGGCGCCTGAGTCGCTTGAGTGATTCGCGAGCAGGAAGACCCTGTATTTGTGTGATTATTCATATGACCACCTGAGTCGCAGGTATGATTTGCGAGCAGGCTAGCCGTATTATTTTAACCGCGTTGCATGATCGATTCGCGAGCGGGGCAGATAGATGCATCTGTGGTTCGAGCTATTCGACCCTTCGGCAGTGCACAATTTATTATTGTTGGTCCGCGCCGTTCGACCCTCGGCATTGCTTGCGCATGATATTTACTTCGTAGTTGCTATGATTTTGCCTGATAACTGGCCTGAAATATTAGGTTGTCAATTGAATGACAGAGATTTAAAGTTATCAAAAAGATTTTGGAAGAAGTTGTTCCTTCCCGTCGATAAATTGTCATTTGATTAAATCACCATGTTGATTAATTGTTATTAATATGATGAAGATATCAAGTGTTAAACGTGAACGGAGTCGAAAATGTTTGTTCCTGTGTTTAATGAATTGCCTATGATAATCATGCTTAGTGTCACTCTTAAATATTTCAAAATTGACCTTTAGTAAGTGTCTAATTTGATCTCTCGTCACTACCTCTCTGAGGTTAGGCAGGCGACTTGCTGAGTACACGTTATTTTTGTACTCTTGCTACACTTGCTGTGCATTTTTATTGCACAGGTACTTTCATAGCAAAGTGGAGGATTCGGAGACTTAGGCGAGCTGTATCATCTGGAGGCGATCCGCAGCTAACAGAGTCTCCTTCGTACTGTATCTATTTAATTTAAATTTCTTTGTCCAGTTGTATATCTGACATGCTTGTAATGATTGTTGAATTCTTAGAAATTGCTCATGTACTTGTGACACCGGGTTCTGGGATATGTATTTGGATAAAATTTCTTAAGTGTAATCTTTAAACCATTGTTTTAACTAACAGTCTTTTATTTTGTTATTATGTAGTGAAGTGAAAGGAAGTGTTTTCATAAATGTCTTAAAACGGAAAGTTATTTCAATTAATTAATGTTTTGGCTTGCCTGACCTTGATGTCCAGCGCCATCACGACCTTAGGGATTTTGGGTCGTGACAACATAGTATCAGAGCGCTAGGTTCCCGTAGGTCTCACGAGTCATGAGAAAGTCTAGTAGAGTTTTGCGGATCGGTACGGAGACGTCTGTACTTATCTTCAAGAGGCTACAGGGCTGTTAGGAGTACTTCCCTTCTTGATTCCTCATCGTGCGAGTTGATTCCTTTGAGGGTTATGCCTATGTTCATTCCTACTCAATCTTACGCGTCGCGAAGCGCTTGCTATGAATCAGGAAATTTGAGGAATTGAAATGGTTCTACGGATGTAATTCGAGATGTTTCCATCTGTAATTGGTAGGTGCTATTGTTATGGCCCTGCAGAAGAATAATATGTTGTTTCAGCTTAGTAGTTGTGTCTCTAAGAGCGTTAAGGCTATGCTCAGGTAGTGATGATGCTTGCGATTGGTTATCGTGTGATGTCAATATGATGATAGAATGCTTGCCTGTATGTGGGGGATGATGAATGGTTTGAGGGGAGGTCTTCTCAAAGTGTGATTTCGAGATTTCGCTATTTTAGTTCCAGCAGAGGAAAGGCATTTGGATTATGAATGGTCCATTTGGGGTTGATAAGTAGTAAGACATGGTGTCTTCAAGTAAGGTGGGATATGCACCTGTGATATGAAGTCGTCGTCATTGATCGAATTGAATGTGTTAAGTGTGTCGGTGCTATGGGTTTTCGGTTGCATAAGGTCAGAGTAGTGAGAAGAAGTATTGAAGAATGCGGTTGGCAGAGACCGTGAGGTGTGGTGGTTCAGTACCGGATAAGTGTTGATAATGAAGGCAGTTAGGGAAAGATGATCTTCGGAGAGTGTGAAGTCATGGTGATCTGCTGGTTTGAGAGCTACAGAGAATGATACTGGAGTGAGGCTAGGCGGTGGTTCCATTTCTAGGAGGCCAGGCGTAAGAAGCGAAAGTCGAGCAGTCCCAGAGTGGGGGAGCGGCAGCATAACTTTGAAGTTTAAGATATTGTCGCGCATTTAATGGATGTTCATGAGGAGTGGACGGACTAGTAAAGTTGGTAAATGAAGCAGGGCGTAGGATGGGTATTGAAGTCGCAGAGAGCGTGCATTTCAGCGTTGTTGGAAGGTGTCCGCGAGTGATTTCCACAGGTGGGTTATCTTCTGTGAATAGGTTAGCGACGACGGGGTTGGAAGGTCTCGGTGAGGGGTTCTAGTGGCTATTCGGTAGGAGGCGGAATGTGTGAATGATGTAAGAGAATTTGAGTATTTAGGGAGTGCTAGAAAGAGGATTTGGAAGAATTGGACGGATTGGTTGAGCTAGATCGCGTTATTAAAGGAGAAAGGATCTCGCTAGGGTCTAGAGTGGTGCAAGGAGTAGCTTCGGGCTAAGTAGGGGAATCCCACCATCTGCAGTTGGGTTGTAGGGTTGTCTTCTCATAGGGTCGCGGATTGTCAGCGTATTGGCAAGTTATTTCAGATAAGGGAAATGAGTAAAATGGCGATTGTGCGTGGAATTTGAGGAATGTGTGAAAGATTTGGCCCTGTCGGATCAGGGTTAGGCTTTGGAAGATTCAGAACTTATGCTTAAGGCATGGGCGAGTTGTATGGTTAGTGACTCAATCACGTGTTTCATTGAAAAGGGTGTTCCTGTGCTAGGAGAGCCCTGGAATTGATTGTACTCGGGGCCAGTCGGAGTGGGTGACTCTCAATAGCGGTCCTAGTGAGTTCAAAAGTTAAGAATACGGCGTTTAAGGATTTCAGGCAGCAGTATGATCGAGAATCGAGCTTTTGCAGAGTAATCTCTGAGAAAAAAGGAGGATGGTTGGAATGTTCTATAATATGTTTCAGCATGCAGGATAATATTGGAGGAGTTAAAGAAATAGACTCCGGATTGAAGAAAAGATTATCAGAAGGGTATGAGACGGGTTGCGGGAATTAGGCAGCATAGTCTCATGAATCAAGGTCACTCGGGATGAGTGAGGATTGAATTTGCTATGGGTTGAAGGAAGTTGTTATTATTCCTGAGGCAATTGAAGATGATTAAAAGAAGATAGATTGATTAGCCATGGTTGAAATGGAACATTTGCGGCAATAATCGATTCCTTTGATGTGATTTAGTTATGCATGTGGTTTGTGTCGGTGTGTGCGTGGCTTGTCGGCCGTTGTAACGGATCTCATGTAGGACCATTTGAGTGCTATGACCTGTCAGGTGTAGGCGGACCCCGGAAGGGTTATGGTGGTATATACTACTACTTAAGGATTTGCATGATTGGGTGATAATGGGAATTCACTCGTGTGTTGAGATGGTACTCTTGAATTGAGTCAAGTAAAAAGTTTCTATATGATGAAGTGTTCCCCCTATTAGTGGTTCAGAAGTTATGATGGAATTCTTGCGCCACCTCATGTTGGTATGTTAGGTGCAGGAAGCAGTATGTAACTGGGAGTAAGAATCCAGATTTAGGGCCGATGTTTATAAGGATGCCATGAGCTCGAAAGAGAAAGACAAAGTGATTTGAAGGTTCAGAGTAAGCTGGTGTTATCTTCAGTGTCACCTGAGATTGATATTCGGTGAAAGAGGCTTTGTACCCTGGTCATGAGTTCTTGATGTGTTTTGCGGCCTTAGTGTGGTCGGTATTATGGATGGGCAGACTTTTTGCCTTGTGCGGAAGGTCGTCGAAGCATGACCGTGAAAAGATTGTATAAAGTATGACATGTAGTCACTTGATGGATTTCAGAGTTGGACTGAGTATAAAGAAGTGAAATATTGCTTAATTGAGAATTTACGCCTGGAGGGCGTTCAGCTCAGTTGATTATGGATTATGTGGTGTTAGTCCCGGTGATGATGGTTTTTCTCGTGTATAATGAGAGAAGGTGGGTTAATATGGACCCAGGCAAAAGCTATTAGCTTAGTTGGTGCGAGCAAGGTGTCTCGATGTTTGTGGATGGATTTAAATATGATTATGGGTTCCGTATGATCCAGGCATGTTCCTTTCAGTAGAGCGCTTTTCATGGAAAGGTCTTAGAACAGGGGGTGTTGTTCCGTCTTCATCGAATTCATGTGTTAATGTGATTGTGCCGTGCGAGTTGTGAAACGACTTGATAATTTCCTATGTGTTGAGGTCCCGCGTAGTGGGGATGTTATGCGAGCAGGATAGCTCTTGAGATCTAGAGTGTATATATATATATAGCACCTCAGTTGTGCTTGATTTATGTAGCCTATAACTTTATCAGTCTCCCCAGGATGGTATTATGCACTTAGCGTGCTTATGATTGATATTCCATAAATTGTAATAGTGAGCAAATCAGCTCCGTATATATATATATCTTCTTATGTAAATTTTATGTGTGGATCGGGTGGCACGTCGCCACGGGTATGTTATTCGGGTCGGGTTGCACGCCGCAACAGTGTGATGATGAGAAGGGTTAATATGTATTTTTTTGTGTGTTTTATTTCCTATTTTCTGGTAAGAATTCATATTAGTTGCGTGAGCTGAATAGTTCCGTCCTGAGTCATTTCTTATTATCATGTTCGAGTTATGGCCTATTGGCGCGATGTGGTATCATGTGAGGCTGTTGGTCATGTTGGGGTGGTTTTTTGTCTGAGCAGTTCGTACTGGGTGAGACGAGATTATCGGATCAGGGATCAGTGCGATGCAGCTATGTGAAGTGTATATAAAAGAATAAATACCATTATTCCGGCTCATAATGAAGTGATGATTCTAGTCAAGATGAGGTATTCAAGGATTTGTTAACTCTGCAGTTGAGTATGAATTTCTGTGCATTTCCTCCGTTGTGGTGGTATCACCAGCATTTTAGCCGGATGTATGTATATATATCATGAGGTGCATTGGGAGCATCAGATTCGTGAAATTTAGGCTATTAAGGTTCAGGGAGTGTCATCGTGGTCAGACGATGAGTTATACGGTGCATGGTGCTGATTCAACAAAGGTATGCGATCATGTTCTGGTATATCGTGTGGTAGTTGATACTAGGGGTGTGCATTCGAATCGGTTTATCGATAAATCGAATCGATTATTTGTTATCGATTTCGATTTTGATTACGAAAAGTTTCTTATCGAGTTATCGATTTTGATTTCGATTTTGTCCACTTTGCTTATCGATTTATCGATAAATCGACAAGAAATAAGTTTTTTTTTTCTTGTCGTGGTTTCCTTTACCCTAACTTATTATTTCCATTTTCCTCTACCCTTATTATTTTCTAATTTTTCCTACCCTATTATTTTCTTTCCTCTTCACGACTTCATGCCGCTTCTGCCTCAAGATTTTCCCCTACGGCCCTACCCTCCTGCCCCTTTAGAGCTGAACTGCTGAAGCCTTAAATTTTCATCACTCAAAATTCCTCCTTTGTCGGTTTCTTCCACAGATCTGGTAATTCTCTATCTCCAAATGGGTTCTCTCAGTAAGTTGATTGTAATTTGGTAGAAGTTCTTTTGGTCAGTTAGGTAAGGAGCTGAAGAATAATAAGTCTGCCTGAATTAAATCAATTAATCGTAGTATCATTTCGTATGATACCGTAATGATTAGCCGTCTATCTCTGTTAGCTATCCACTATTTATACATGTTTTACATATAATATACATATATTAAGTAAGGGTACTAAACATGACAACATCGCTTAGAGCTAGCAAGTTTTCTTATTGGTGGAATCCCGCAAATTTTCTTATTGGTGTTATCGATAAACGAATCGATAAGCCCCAAAAATCGATAAACCGAAATCAAAAAAATCGAAACCTTATTGAAACAATAACGATAAGCATATGTACAAATCGATAATCGATAAGTAATTATCGATAAGGGTAAAAATCAATCGATAAATCGAATGCACACCCCTAGTTGATACGGTGTTTATATGTTGGAACTAGGCCTGGCAGAGAAATTTCAGGTGTGTGAATTAATTTCTGAGCTTATTGTATGGATAAGAAAAGAAATTTTGAGGTGTGATCAAGCTAATGTGCTCAACTGGCTTGTGGTAGCACGGGCAGGTGCTCGAGGTGTTAAACATTGATTTTAGGTAACTCCAGAGCAGTTCTTGGCACGTTCGAGGACGAACGTCGGTTTAAGTGGGGGAGAATGTAATGACCCGACCCGTTGTTTTGAGATCTAGCACGTCGTTTAATGGTTTGAAGTCGTGAGAAGCTTCATTTCAGGTATTATGACCCGTGGGCGTGGTCGGAATTGAATTCCAGGAAGTTTAGAATTGATTTGGAAAGAAAATTCTCATTTCAGAAGCCTTAAGTTGGAGAAATCAACAAAGATTGGAATTTTGAGTAAACAACCTCTGAATCAAGATTTGAAGGTTCCAGCAGGTTCATATGATGATTTCGGACTTGGGTGTATGTCCGGCTCGGGGTTTGGATAACCCGGAAGCGCTTCAACGTATATTGGGGAAATTAGCATTTTAGAAGTATTTCATGAATTTAGGCTCGAAGTGCATATCAGTGAGGTTGATGTCCGTTTGGGATTCCGATTCTGGGAATAGCTCCGTATGATGATTCTGGAATTGGGAGCGCGATCGGAAGTGAATTTGGATGTCCGTAGGTCATTTTGGGGTCATTTGGCTAAAGATAGAAATTTGAAAGTTTCTGAGAAATCTGACCAGAAGTGGAAGTTTTGATATCGAGGTCGGAATGCGATTCTGGAAGTTGGAGCATGTCCATAATGTTGAATATGACTTGTGTGCAAAATTTGAGGTCAATCGGGTGTGATTTGATAGGTTTCAGCATCAGATGTAGAAGTTTGAAATTCTAAGTTCTTAAAGAATTAGATTTGAGTGCGATTCATGATTTTGGCGTTGTTTGATGTGATTTGATGGCTCGAGGAAGTCCGTGTCATGTTTTGGGAAAGGTTGGTGTGATTGGACAGGGTCTCAGGGGCCCAGGGTGGATTCCGGGTGATTGACCGATCAAAATTTGAAGTTGTAGAAGGCTGTAGGTTGCTGTCATCTGGTGCAATCGCACCTACGAGGCTTTGACCGCAGGTGCAGCTAAGGGCCCCGTATGTGCGAGATTGGGGATGGAGCTGAGGAGGCCGCAGGTTCGGAAGATTGGTACCACCTGCGGAATCACAGGTACGAGGAGGGGATCACATGATCGGGAATTTGCTGGGTCAAGTCAGAGCCGCACCTGCGATGGAATTTCTGCAGGTGCGAAGCCGCAAGAGCGGCTATTGGATTGCAGGTGCGAAAGAGGCCTGGGCAGAATGTTTTAAAGTCGGGTTTGTGCCATTTCTCTCACATTTTTCATTTGGTTGGGGCAATTTTGGAGCATTTCAAAGGGATATTTTCACCAAGCATCAAGAGTTAAGTGATTCCTTCTCATTTCCAAGTTAAATACAAGACCATTACATAATTTTGATATGGGAAATTGTGGAAAAAATTAGGGGTTTTGAAGAAAAACCTAGAAGATGTAAATTTGGGATTTAGCCACGAATTTGAGTATGGAATGTAGAGTAAATTGCATGATTGAACTAGTAGGGCTATGGGTAGGATTATCTTCGAGAATTTCGGATTTCCGGGCATGTGGGCCCATAGCATTTTGGTCTTTTCCCCGAGCGGGGTTGGGAAAGTATGTAATGTGAATTTGTTGTGAGTATTAGGATGAAATTTCATTGCTTTGCCATTATGTGGTAGTTTCAGAGCGTTCTGCATCCGTTGGAGTCATCGGAGAGGCTTGGAAGCCGGTGTGGGAACTTCGGAGCGAGGTAAGTCTCCTTTCTAACTTTGTGAGGGGGAATCGTCCCCCTAGGTGAATTAATTCAATACATGTTATTATCTTCGGGGGCTACGTACACACGAGGTGACATGAGTCCGTACGTAGCTACTATTATGCCATGTCCGGGTAGTCTAGGACCCACTAGCATGCCTTACGTGTTATACCTGTAATCATGCCTGTAATATTAAACTGCTAATATAATCGAAGACATAATTGAATATCTAAAAGAAACCTAGAGTTCATCTTGTTAATCTTCTAAAAAGAGAATTTATCTCTCTATGGATATTTGTGTACCTGGACTAGGTTGTATCGTGGAATATCATTAAACTTGACAAATGAGTTCCAAAAACAAATGATTTCAAAACCTATATTTCATGTTTCTTTTAATAAGGATTTTACCACTTTCCTGAGAAAACTGTTTTCTTGATAAAATATGGTTTTAATATGTGGATATGTGTAACTTTGGGTGCCTAAGTCGCTTGAGTGATTCGCGAGCAGGAAGACCCTGTATTTGTGTGCGTATTCATATGAGCACCTGAGTCGCAGGTATGATTTGCGAGCAGGCTAGCCGTATTATTTTAACCGTGTCGCATGATCGATTCGCGAGCGGGGCAGATAAATGCATCTATGGTTCGAGCCGTTCCACCCTTCGGCAGTGCACAATTTATTATTGTTGGTCCGCGCCGTTCGACCCTCGACATTGCTTGCGCATGATATTTACTGCATAGTTGCTATGATTTTGCCTGATTACTGGCCTGGAATATTAGGTTGTCAATTGAATGACAGTTTAAAGTTATCAAAAAGATTTTGGAAGAAGTTGTTCCTTCCCGTCGATAAATTCTCATTTGATTAAATCACTATGTTGATTAATTGTTATTAATATGACGAAGATATAAAGTGTTAAACGTGAACGGAGTCGAAAATGTTTGTTCCTGCTTTTAATGAACTGCCTATGATAATCATGCTTAGTATCACTCTTAAATCTTTTAAATTGACCTTTAGTAAGTGTCTAATTTGACCTCTCGTCACTACCTCTCTGAGGTTAGGCGGGCGACTTACTGAGTACATGTTGTTTTTGTACTCATGCTACACTTGCTGTGCATTTTTATTGCATAGGTACTTTCATAGCAATGTGGAGGATTCGGAGACTTAGGCGAGCTGCATCATCCAGAGGCGATCCGCAGCAGACAAAGTCTCCTTCGTACTGTATCTATTTCATTTAAATTTCCTTGTCCAGTTGTATTTCGGACAAGCTTGTAATGATTGTTGAATTCTTAGAAATTGCTCATGTACTTGTGACACCGGGTTCTGGGATATGTATTGGGATATAATTGCTTAAGTGTAAATTTAAACCATTATTTTAACTAATAGGCTTTTATTTGGTTATTATGTAATGAAGTGAAAGGAAGTGTTTTCATAAATGTTTTAAAACTGAAAGTTATTTCAATTAATTAATGTTTTGGCTTGCCTGAACTTGATGTTCGGCGCCATCAGGACCTTAGGGATTTTGGGTCGTGACATGTCATGTGATTTTTACCTTATTTTATTTTGTATTTTCTTTTTACTGATTTCATACTTCCCTTAAAAAACTAGGGTTTGAATTTTCTTTTTCTTTTCTTATTTGTGTCCGATTACCTTCTCTCTTTACATTTTCCCAGAATTTTACTTCAATATTTTTCTTAAATATTATGAATAATTTTGTCTGGTGTTATTTGAGTTCCTTTTAATATTTGTTTAAATATTCTGAATAATTTCTTTATTTGGGTATTAACTTTGTTTCCTTTAATACTTTCCCGATATTCTGAATAATTTTATGTTTCCCTAATTTGACCTGCCTTAATATTCTGAACGATTTTATTATTAATATTATGTGTTTTTGCCTTAAATATTCTGAGCAATTTTTAGTTACTTCCTTAACTCGCTGAATCCCCTAATTAATGCCCTAAATCAACTATTAATGATTCTGCAAATATTTACTTGCATGTTACTGATTCGTTTCCATATTTATATACTGATTTCTATCGCTATATATACTCTTCCCCATTCCCTTTAAAAGGACCTTCAATTTTTATGAACTTATGATACATCACTAGACCTAAAGTTACTCTATATTCTGTCTTTAGCCAGCTGGAATCCAAGGCCACTTGATTATGAGATATTGCTATACTTCTTCTGTGCATTTTCTTCGCTTAATTGGTGAGTCACTTGACTTCTGCACTTTCATACTTTCATATCCCTGATTTGCACATGTTATTGGTACTAAATTTGTGATTTAATATGCATATGAGTGATGTTTAGGCATTATCTTTACCAACTTTGTATGTCTAAGTTCCTCTAACGCGTAATTGTTCCTCATGTAACTTTTCTGAAGTTGTTTGAACTTCTTTAAGGTATATCCAACAAGTGCATCAACCTTTGAATGTCTATGAAGTATATGCCCTTACCCTGAATCCCTGTAGTGAATGCCTTACATATGTGATTCTTGTACTAGTTGCAATTTGCCTCTTTGCTATTATGTAAACATGGTCACTCAATCCCTACACCCCTCTGATATTTGACTGTCTCATCATGCTTGAGTTGCTACTTTGGAATAAACCTTTGATATAACTGGACTCCATTTATTTAGACCAATACAATAATGTTATCTGCTACTACTGTCTTAATTTGTGACTACAAGTTCACCCCTGATAATATGATGCCCTCCCCTTTTCAATGATATTGTTCTGGTTTCTTGATAATAATATTAGGTTAAGTACTTAGCATGATTCAACATTCTTCAACTCACTTTACACCTATGACTTTGCCAAACTTGCAAACATGCTCATTGCCAACTGTTTTACTATGTGACTGCTACTGTGCTGAGTATGAAACCTGTTTATCAACTTCATTAAACTAGTTCTTGCCTGAGTTCTATGATGCATTTAAGTGTCTTCTTGTTGACTCAATTTTGTTATGTTTGTTTAAATCAACTTATGTTTTCTCTATTTTGGTCTTTCCCTTCTGTCACCCATACTCTTTGAATCCTACTCTTAACCAATGTTGTCTAAATTTTGTCCTTTGGCCTTTCTGGTGTGAGCACTGATCGGGGTTTGTTGGAGACCCTTGTGAACTCTGACACACTGGGGTTTGGTCCCTAATCCCTCCTCTGAAATATCATGGTTAACCACCTAGTGTGAGCACTGCCCTGGGTTCTCGAAGCCCTTGGAAACTCTAACTCACTAGGGCTTTGGTTCTATATGCTCAGCCTTGTCATATGCTCACTGGGTGAATCACTCAAATATTGGCCGTTTTGTATCTATGAATATGTAATTTTGGAACTATTGTGAATTGTGGGAATGAAGGCCTGGCCCATCCAGGTGCATTTGGACTTGCTACAGGCTCCCTATAGCTATATCTATTTTATAATTTATAACATTCATTCTAGGTCTGTAATAATTATTGTAATAACATTTTGGGGTATTAATGAATTTGGGAAGGGAATTTTTATCTTATACTTGCAATGAGTTGGGTATAAATCTTGCCTATAGGTACGATAATGTGTTATGATATGTTGTGTGTTATAAATCATGTCTATAGGTACTTTGTTATGTTCAGTCATCATATATTAGCAATCATGCCTATAGTTTCAATACTTGGTTCAATTGTGTTTTATTTCTGCTTGTTAGAGACCATGCTTATAGGAAATAATATGATTCAATGTGTGTGCAAAAATCCTGTTTACATGCTGTTCTGTTCACAAACTATAGAAATCACGTCTATAGGATTTAAAATTAGATTAATTGTAGAAACCATGCTTATAGGTCTGAATCTGTTTAATTAGTATTTTTGTCCGTTGTTTCATGAGTGTTCAAACACTGTGCTATTATCCTCACTAGAAAACATGCCTATAGGATCAAAACAAGTTATTGTGAATATGCTTCTCTGATTGCCACTATTTATTATCGCGTAAAACATCTAGACATCATGCTAGTAGGTTTAATCTCATTATGCTAAAATTAGTAGGCAAATTATGTAGGTTTTGGTAATTTTATTAAGGAAATGGCTTTGCGTATAACTGTGAGCTTATTCGTTCAGTATCACATAGAGATCATGCCTATAGAATTCTGCAACTTTAATTAATTAAAATTTGGCAGTGTTAATCAGTTTGGCATGCATTTGTTGTCTAAATGGGGATACTAACTTGAGCCCTTACTTTCTTATATGTGGAAGTCCTAAACTGTTTTGTATGTCGCTTAGTATTTTCCCTTTTGAGCAGCCTAAGTTAAGGTCTGGAACCATCCTGAAATAGAGGTCCAAATGCCTCTTGGACCATAGGCATGGGACAGGTAGTTCACGCATAGAGTACGACTTAGAATTGACTAGAGCACTTTAGGTAAACAACTTAAAGATAGTAATCGAGTAGCAGAAGATGATATCCCATGCCCGCTGAATAATATGAGTAACACCCCGTCTTGAGGGAGTTACGAAATATTATTTATGTTGCACTGGGTGATCCCTTAGGCTAAAAAACATAAGACCCCCTACCTCTGTTTAAAGTCAATCATTTATTTTCCCAAATTGTTCCCCTTCTCTTAGACTAATTCATATAATTCGAGTTCGGCCGGGACCCACTATTTTGAACCTCGAGGAGTACCTAACACCTTCTCCTCAAGGTAATTTGAGCCCTTACCTGTTCTTTGGTGACACAACTAGTTAATCCAGAGTTATTTGAAAATGCGTGCCTTAACGCACCTTAATCCGTTAGGTGGAGACTCTCTCTTTTAATATCCTTCCTTAAAAGAGTTGTCACGTGTCGAAACCCGATTTCTCGACAAAAAGGGGCGTGACAGATCTTGTAAAATTCAGTCCCAAAACTTTCAGATCTCCTACCTCTTTTATGTATTTCTCCAGATTCAGATATAAATATGTATATATGTACAAATAAAGGTGAAGAGAAGGTGTGAGTTGACAAATCTGAAGCTTCGTGGTTTACGACAAGTTCGCCGGTAGAGATTTCGGCCATGGTCATAACAGTAAAGAGAGGAGGAAAATAGGAGAGAGAGAAGTAATTAGGGTGGACTTTGGGTCGGGTAGTATTTTTTGTAAGTGAATCGGGTAAAAAAAAAGGAATAGTTTAATTTAATCTGGTGCAGCCATGTGGCACTCCGTTAAAAATAAGAGTATATTTGTTTTATAGTATAACGTTAGGGTCTGATATAACCAGATAGTATAACGAAGGATATAATTAAACTATTTTCGATAGTACATAGACATATTTGACCCTTTCCCATAGAAAATAATAGTGGAGAAATATAGGCATGCCTTTCAAGTTCCACAATTAAACTCAATACAAGAAAAATAGATTAAATTCGAATGATATAAGGAATATGACATCTCTACGTCTACATGCCAATGTACATGTCATATGTGACGCAACATAATGAAAATCTCTTGTCCTCAACATAATATCAACTGCGCTCGCTGTGGGGGGTGCAGACTCCGAAGGGGCTCCTTCAGCCCAAGCGCTATAATAAGCCATTTAGGCCTGCTGTTGCGTGCATCCTGATCCCATAACTATAAAACCTGTTGTAACGACCCGACTGGTCGTTTCGAGAGTTATAGCTCTGTTTCCCCCATTCTGCTTCTTTTTGTATTCTTCAGCTATATTATGATTTAATGGGTTAGTTGGTTCGTGTCCGGAGTGGTTTCAGAGTGAATTGAGACACTTAATCTCTTTATTAGAAGCTTAAGTTGGAAAAGTCAACCGGATGTTGACTTATGTGAAAATGATCTCGGATTGGAATTTTGATGATTCTGTTATCTCCATTAGGTGATTTTGGACTTAGGAGTGCATCCGGAATGTGATTTTGAGGTTTGTAGTAGAATTAGGCTTGAATTGGCGAAGGTAGGAAATTTTGCGATTTTGGTCAGTAGTGGAAATTTTGATATCGAAGTCAGAGTGGAATTTCAGAAGTTTGAGTAGGTTCGTGGAGTAATTTTTGACGTTTGTGTAAAATTTGGGGTCATTTGGACGGGTTTGATAGGTTTCGGCGTCGTTTGCGGATTTTGGAAGTTTAGACGTTCTTAGGCTTGAATCCGAGGGTAATTTAGTGTTTTGATGTTGTTTTGAGTGGTTTAAGGGTTCAAATAAGTTCGTATGATGTTATGGGACATGTTGGTATGTTTGGTTGAGGTCCCGAGGGCCTCGAGGTGATTCCGGGTGGTTAACGGAAGGTTTGGAGGTGAAGAAATACAGCTGAAGCTGCTGCTACTGGTGTTTTCCGCACCTGTGGAGTGGGAGCCGCATGTGCGAGCCCGCATGAGCGACTGAGGAGCTGCAGATGCAACCATGGAGGACTTGGGCAGGAACCGCAGGTGTGAAGATATTCGCGCACCTGCGAGAGTCACAAATGCGGGAATGCAGGCGTAGGTGCGAGAGGGAGGCCGCAGGTGTGAGGTGGTTTTCGCACATGCGATGATCGCAAATGCGGTCGATAGTCGCAGAAGTGGTCGCAGGGTTTTTAAGTGACTTTCCGCAGAAGGGGAGCTTCGTCCACAGATGCGGCCCCGCAGATGTGGGATTGACACCGCAATTGCGGTTTCACTGGGCAGAAGGTATAAAATAGATGACTTCGGGAATTCTTTTCATTTTCACAATTTCGAACACGGATTTTGGAGCTTTTTAGGAGATGTTTTAAGGAAATTCGAGGTTTATCACAGAGGTTTTTAGGAGATGTTTTAAGGAAATTCGAGGTTTATCACAGAGGTTAGTTCCTTGAGCCTAATTATCCTTAGATATGGTGTTTTCCCATTTATTTCTCACCTAATTAGTGGGGTTTTGAAGTGAAAATTAGGGGTTAGTGCTCGGGAATTTGGAGAGTGAATTTTGGGGATTTGAGAGACCAAATGAGGTCGAATTTTGATAAATTTGGTATGGTTAGAATCGTGAGTGAATGGGCTTTAGGGGTTTTTGAATTTTGTCGGGTTTCGAGACGTGGGATCGGAGGCCGGGTTCGGGCTAATTTTGGAATTTGGGCTATAATTTTATCTCCATGTTTTTATCCTTTGATAAAGTAGTTGAGAAGTAAATCGTGCTAGATATCATGTTTAGGCTTTGTGCCGGTATTGTTTGGACCCTTAGGGGTCGTTTTTAGCTTCCATTTCACTAGTTTCATTTACTATTCCATACTTAGTCATGATCATGCATTTTTATATCATGTCTCAGTCTCAGTTATTTATTGGTTCATCGTATCATTTACTATTCCGTACTCAGTCATGCCGGTATTGTTTGGACCCTGGATATGGATTTGTCTGAAGAGCTTGATACCTGGAGCTGGATTTCTCCACAGGGTTGGATTTCCCTTTTTCCTCGGTACTGGGTGACTTTCAGGCAGTGTTGTATATATTACGGGATGGATTTTCCTGGGCCGGATGGCCCTATACAGTACCGAGTGGTTGAGCACTTGAGAGTGTGAGCATATAGCGCATTTCATACAGTCTATCCATTAGCATGTAGAGGATACTGAGTTGTATACCATGTACGGTTCAGATCTGCATTGGTTTACTGCCTTAGACTGTATATTTGACTTGAAAGAATGCCTACAATTCCGCACTTTTATTTCTGTTATATCTGTTGAAGTCGAGTTGTCACTACTTTTCAGTCCAAAGTTTGGACTTGTTACTTACTGAGTTGGTGTACTCACGTTACTCCCTGCACCTTATGTGCAGATCCAGGCATTTATGGTCACGACAACAGCTGCTGATTTCGGCATTTGGAGTTGGGGACTATTGAGGTAGCTGAACGACGTTTGCAGGCCTTGATTTTCCTTCCTTAGTTTATTTTTACTTTTGAGTTTATTTTTATAGACATTGTTGTGGACTATGTTCCGGTTATTAAACGCTCATGTACTTAGTGACACCCCGATTATTGGGACAGTTGTATCGTATTTTGGGTAAATTTTATTTTCAAAAGGGCTTTTATTTAAATATTAAACCTTTTCGATGTTAAATTCAAAACATGTTTTTACTGTAATGGAGAGGAAATGTTGGATTTGGTCTTGCCTAGTTCCACGATGGGCGCCATCACGACTGATTAGGTTTTTGTGTCATGGCAAATTGGTATTAGAGCCTAGGTTACATAGGTCTCACGAGTCATGAGCGAGTTTGGTAGAGTCTTGTGGATCGGTACGGAGACGTCCACACTTATCTTCGAGAGGTTGTAGAACCTTTAGGAAAATTCCACATTCTTGAATTTTTGTCATGTGAATCTGTTGATTCTTGTAACTAAACTTCTGTTGTTTCATTCTCTCACAGATGGTGAGGACGCACACTACCGGACAGGAGGGCCAGCCACCAGTACCACTAGCTAGGGTCACGAGAGGCCGAGGCCGCGGTAGAGGCCGTGATAGGGGCAGAGGTGCAGTCCGCAACACAGCGGGGGAAGTACCTGCAGATCCACCAGTTGCCCTAGATCAGGACCAGGTCCTAATTATGGATTCCCCAGCGGGGCCAGCTCAGGCACCACCTGTGCATATTGTGATTCCTGGCCTTCAGGAGGCCTTAGCTCAGATTCTGACAGTGTGTACCAGCCTTGCTCAAGTTATCTCTATTTCGACGGTCGCATCCACTTCTCAGGCCGGGGGTGGCACTCAGATTCCCGTCGCTCGCACACCCGAGCAGGTTGTTCAGGGACTCCAGACGCTAGGGGCGCCACCAGCCCAACCAGTTACAGCTGCTTAGGGCTATGAGGTTCCTGTTATGCCTGGGGATGAGCAACATAGATTACAGAGGTTTGGGAGACTCCAGCCTCCATCTTTCAGTGGTGCAGAAGGTGAGGATGCACAGGGTTTCTTGGATAGGTGTTAGAGGATACTCCGTACAACAGGCATTCTGGAGACCAGTGGGGTTTCATTCACTACTTTCTAGTTCTTTAGGCCTGCATTCAGATGGTGGGAGGCTTACGAGAGGCGTAGGCCGGTCGGCGTAACACCATTTACTTGGCATCAGTTCTCTGTTATCTTTCTGGAGAAGTTCGCGCCTCAAACCCACAGAGAGGATTTGCACATGCAGTTAGCTTCGTCAGGGCGATATATCTATGACACAGTATGAGATGTGATTCTCAGAGTTGGCCTGTCCTGCTATCTGGTTGGTTCCCACAGACAGGGAGAGGATCAGGAGGTTTATAGATGGCCTCACTTTTTAGCTGCAATTGCTTATGACCGGAGAGAGTGTCTGGTGCTACTTTTGATGAGTTTGTCGACATTGCTTAGCAAATTGAGATGGTTCGCAGTCACGAGCGGGTCGAGAGGGAGGCCAAAAGGCCTCGTGGTCAAGGTGGATTTAGTGGTGCTCCTTCTGGGGGTCAGTTGTAGGACGGTAGAGGTCGTCCTTTCAGGAATGCTCAGACAGCTCGCGCTGTGCACTAGGGTGCATCATCCAATCATGGGCCCCATGGTTATCAGCAGGGCCAGACATTATTCGATGCAATACCATCTCAGAGTTCGTCCCATGTACCGTCAGCTAAGGGTTCATCTGTGTCAGGACCTTCTAGCGGTTATTCCTGTGCTCGAGGTTCCCTTCAGCCCCCAGTGGCTGGTAGAGGTTGCTTTGAGTATGGGGATTTGCATCATATTAAGAGTTATTGTCCCTACCAGACAGGAGCTTCATCTCAGTAGAGGAGTCAGCCTTCGACTTCAACACCAATTCCTCCACCACCCACCCACCCAGCTAGGGGTGGAGCCCAGTCAGCTAGGGGCCGCCCGAGAGGGGGAGGCCGATCAGGGGGCGGTCAGGCCCGTTTCGATGTACCCCCTACCACAGATGCCATTACTTCAGATGCTATGATTACAGGTATTGTTTCAATTTTCCACTGAGCTGCCTCGGTATTATTTGACCCTGGTTCCACTTATTCATATGTTTCCTCGTATTTTGCTCATTTTCTAGATAGGCCCTGTAAGTCTCTAGTCTCGTATGTTCATGTATCTACTCATATGGGCGATACTATTGTTATGGACCACGTATATCGATCACGTGTGGTGACTTTTAGCGGTCTGGAGACCTGAGTTGACCTTTTGTTGCTTAGTATGGTTGACTTTAATGTGATATTGGGTATGGATTGGTTGTCTCCATGTCATGTTGTTCTACATTGTCACGCTAAGACCGTGACATTGGTGATGTCGGGTCTCTGAGGGTTGAGTGGAGCGGTTCCATAGACTATGTACCTAGTCGGGTGATTTCATACTTGAAGGCTCAGCGTATGGTTGAGAAGGATTGTCTATACTATTTAGATTTTGTAAGGGATGTTAGTGCATAAACTCCTGCCATTGCTTATGTTCTGGTGGTACGTGATTTTTTGGATGTGTTTCCTGTAGACCTGCCAGGCATGCCGCCTGACCGAGATATTGATTTTGGTATTGATTTGGTGCCTGGAACTCAGCCCATTTCTATTCCATTGTATCGTATGGCACCGGCAGAGTTGAAAGAACAGCTTCTGGAACTCCTTTATAAGGGGTTTATTCGGCCTAGTGTGTCACCTTGGGGTGCACCAGTTCTATTTGTGAAGAAGAAGGATGGTTCCATGAGAATGTGCATTGATTATAGGCAGATAAACAAGGTCACAGTCAAGAACAAGTATCCTTTGCCTCGTATTGATGATCTATTTGAACAGCTTCAAGGAACGAGGGTAATCTCTAAGATTGATTTGAGGTCCGGGTATCACTAGCTGAATATTCGGGATTCGGATATTCTTATGACAACTTTCAAGACCCGATATGGCCATCATAAGTTCCTGTTGATGTCTTTTGGGCTGACCAATGCCCCATCAGCGTTCATACATTTGATGAACTGTGTATTCCAGCCCTTTTTAGACTCATTCGTCATTGTATTCATTGATGACATTCTGGTGTACTCTCACAGCCAGGAGGAGCATGCTCGGCATCTGAAGATTGTGTTGCAGAGGTTGAGGGAGGATAAGCTTTATGCAAAGTTCTCCAACTGTGAGTTTTGGATCAGTTCAGTAGCATTCTTGGGGCACGTGGTGTCTAGTGAGGGTATTCAGGTGGATCTGAAGAAGATAGAGGCGGTGCAGAGTTGGCCTAGACCATCCTCAGCCACGAATAATAGGCGCTTTCTTGGTTTGGTGGATATTACTATTTCTTTGTGGGGGGATTTTCATAGATTGCGTCTCCCTTGACCAAATGGACCCAAAAGGGTGCTCCATTCAGGTGGTCGAATGAGTGTGAGGAGAGCATTCAGAAGCTCAAGACTACTTTGACCACAAATCTAATGTTAGTTCTTCCATCAGCTTCAAGTTCTTACACCGTGTATTGTGATGCCTCCAAGATAGGTATTGGATGTGTTCTGATGCAGGAGGGTAGGGTGATTGCCTATGCCTCGCGGCAGTTGAAGTCTCATGAGAAGAAATATCATGTCCATAATCTTGAGTTAGCGAATATTGTTCATGCCTTAAAGATTTGGTGGCACTATTTGTACGAGGTTCATTGTGAGATCTATACTGATCACCGGAGTTTGCAACATCTGTTAAAGAAGAAGGATATTAATTTGCATCACCAGAGATAGTTGGAGCTTCTTAAGGACTATGATATCACTATTTTGTACCATCCCGAGAAGGCCAATGTGGTGGCCGATGCCTTGAGTTGCCGGGCGGAGAGTTTGGGGAGTTTAGCGTATCTTCCAGCAGTAGAGAGACCCTTGGCATTGAATGTTCAAGCCTTAGCTAGTCAGCTTGTCAGATTGGATATTTCGGAGCTGAACTGGGTATTGGCTTGCGTGGTCTCCATGTCTTCTCTTTATGACCGTATCAGGGAGCATTAGTATGATGAACCCCACATGCTCGTTCTTCAGGACATGGTTCAACGAGGTGATGCTAGAGATGTGACTATTGGTGATGACGCCGTGTTGAGGATGCAGGACCGGATATGTGTGCCCAATGTGGATGGGCTTCGAGAGTTAATTCTTGAGAAGGCCCACAGCTCCCGGTATTCCATCCATTTGGGTGCCATGAAGATGTACCATGATTTGAGACAACACTATTGGTGGAGGCGGATGAAGAAGGATATAGTTGGATTTGTTGTTCGGTGTCTCAACTGTCAGCAGGTTAAGTATGAGTATCAGAAACCGGGTGGTTTACTTTAGAGGTTAGAGATCCTAAAGTGGAAGTGGGAGCGGATCACCATGGATTTTGTAGTTGAGCTCCGACGGACTTCGATGAAGTTTGATGCTATTTGGGTGATTGTGGATCGATGGACCAAGTCCGCACACTTCATTCCAGTTGGTACTACCTACACTTCAGAGCGGTTGGCTGAGATTTACATCTGAGAGATTGTTCGCCTGCATGGTGTCCCAGTTTCCATCATTTCAGATAAAGGCACTCGGTTTACATCGTAGTTTTGGAGGGCCGTACAGCGAGAGTTGGGTACTCAGGTTGAGTTGAGCACAACCTTTCACCCTCAGACGGGCGGACATTCCAAGTGCACTATCCAGATATTGGAGGACATGTTATGCGCTTGTGTCATTGACTTTGGGGGTTCATGGGACCAGTTTCTTCCACTCGCGGAGTTTGCATATAAAAACAATTATCAGTAGAGCATTCAGATGGCTCTATATGAGGCTTTATATGAGAGGAGGTGTAGATCTGCAGTGGGATGGTTTGAGCCGGGTGAGGCTAGGATCTTGGGTACAGACTTGGTCCAGGATGCATTAGACAAGGTGAAATTGAGTAGGTTCATGGAGTAATTGTTGACGTCTGTGTAAAATTTGTGGTCATTTGGACGGGTTTGATAGGTTTCAGCGTCGTTTGCAGATTTTGGAAGTTTAGAAGTTCTTAGGCTTGAATCCGAGGGTAATTAGGTGTTTTGATGTTTTGTGAATGATTTGAGGGTTCGACTAAGTTCGTATGATGTTATGGGACGTATTGTTATGTTTGGTTGAGGTCCCGAGAGCCTCAGGGTGATTCTCGGTGGTTAATGAATGGTTTAGAGTTGAAGAAATGCAGCTGAAGCTGCTGCTAGTTGTGTTTTCGGCACATGCGGAGTGGGAGCCATACGTGCGAACCCGTAGGAGTGTTTGAGGAGCCGCACATGCGGCCATGGAGGACCTGAGCAGGAACCGCAGGTGCGAAGATATTCCCGCACCTGTGAAAGTTGCAGATACGTGTAGGCAGGAACAAGTGCGAGTGGGAGGCTGCATGTGCGGTAGTTTCTACACCTGCGATGATCAGAAATGCGGTGGATAGTGGCAGATGTGGTCGCAGGGTTTTTAAGTGACTTTCCAAATAAGCGGATCTTGGTCAGCAGATGCGGGATTGGCATCGCAATTGTGTTTTCACTGGTACAAGGTATAAAATAGAGGACTTCGGTAATTCTTCTTATTTTCACAATTTTGAACACGGATTTTGGAGCTTTTGAGGAGATTTTTCAAGGAAATTTGAGGTTTATCATAGAGGTAAGTTCCTTGAGTCTATTTATCCTTAGCTATGGTGTTTTCCCATTGATTTCTCACCTAATTAGTGGGGGTTTGAAGTGAAAATTGGGGGTTAGGAATCGGGAATATGGAGAGTGGATTTTGGGGATTTGAGAGACCAAATGAGGTCGTATTTTGATAAATTTGGTATGGTTAGACTCGTGAGTGAATGGGCTTTCGGGGTTTGTGAATTTTATCGGGTTTCGAGACGTGGGCCAGGGGGTCGGGGGTTCGTGGCGGGTTACGGATA
Source organism: Nicotiana knightiana (assembly GCA_005239525.1). Lineage (NCBI taxonomy): Eukaryota > Viridiplantae > Streptophyta > Magnoliopsida > Solanales > Solanaceae > Nicotiana > Nicotiana knightiana. The sequence goes on along the minus strand of ML404704.1, from coordinate 46,126 downwards.
TCTGGGAGGTGAAGGCTGATATATGGGTGGAGGTGTTTGGTATGTGAGAGGTGAGTTTGGACCTTGGCCACCATCACAGACTCTATTTCCTTCTTCTTGGATATGCTTCCTGACTGCAAGGCCTTGTTGGTAGCTTTTAATGCCTCAAAATTGGTTACCATACCACTTTTAATTCCCTTTTCAATTATTTATCCTAATTTGATGATGTTGGAGAATTTGTGATTTTCAATAACCATTAACCTCTTGTAGTATTGCGGATCCTGGGCCCGGACAAATAATTTGTTCATTTGTTCTTCTTCCAATGCCTGCCTTACTGTTGCAGCTTCTGATCTCCACCGTGTAGCATACTCACGGAAAGTCTCTATCTTAAGATTCTTAAGATTCTTGATATAGACGACATCTGGTGCATTCTCCATATTGAATCTGAACCGATCCATGAAGTCTGACACCATGCTTACCCAGTTAACCCACTTCTTTGGATTTTGACTGATATACCAAGATAGGGAATCTCTAGTGAGGCTCCTCGTGAATAACTTCATGAAAATTCTTTCATCTTTTCTAACTCTTATGAGCTTGTCACGGTATGTCCTCAGATGTACCTTTGGGTCACCTGTTCCGTCAAACATCTCGAACTTGGGAGGTTTCTAACCCTCTGGCAGTTCTACGTTTGACTGAATACACATATCTTCATAGTTCCAACCCTCAATGCCTATACCCCATTCGACACCTTGGACTCGACTTGTGAGCTTCTTAAGTTCCTCTGCCATATTCTTGATGAATATGTCCTTCTCGACGGATTCTGGTATGTATGGGGTTTGTTGTGAAGGATGAGGTAGATTTTATATGTATATGGGGTTAATTTGATAGGTATCGGGGATTTGGGTGTAATGGTGATTATTGGTTGAGTTCTGTGGATCGGGGGTAGGTTGTGGTGTGTTTTGATGAGTATGGTAGCTGGTAGTCTGTGGGTACTAGGTTGGATGATGTTGGTGCTGAGGAGGAGTTGGTACCGGTGGAGGATTAGGATTTTGGGGAGGTGTGGCGATTTGATGAGGTGCGGGAGGATTTTGCGGATGCTGGTTTGGTATGTTTTGAGGAGGTGCTTGGTTTTGGGCATTCTGTTGGTTGATATCTGGAATGTTCAAGGTTAGGGAGAGGTTTGCCAAGTTTCGGACGTGCTCAAGTTCCCCTTGTAACTCCAGTATTTTCTGCTCCAATTGTAGGATAAAATCATTTTGTGCCAGAGTACTCCGACCATCTGAAATCTCAAAATTCTTGGCATGTGTAGCGTTGTCTTTACTGATACCACTTATGTCGTCCATCTTAGCTTTTCCCTTGTTTTTAGGATCACTTGGAGGAGGAGGATATGGAGGACCTCTGGATTTGGTATGATATGTTGATGATGCCAGCATGCACGAACCAACCTTAAGGGATGGGAATAATCAAAACAAAGAAAATCAAAAAGGTAAACAAGTCAGTAGGGAGTTTTGAAAGGATATTTGCAGTATTTAAACATGTAGTGCGGAATTATAAATTCCCGTCCTAATTTGGGGGACCTCATTATGCCCGAGGTAGTCCTAGCGACATATAGATTTGGAGAAAACACAATGCCAATAATTGCGTCATTTCATTAATATGATAAATAGACCAAATCCCTACTAAACGACAATAATGATAAAGAGTCAGTAGTGGCATTTGCCTTATTACAATTGGATTCTAAAACAAATCTAGAAAACAAGTAAATATTAATCCTAATCTACTCGGTCCCAGAGGAACCTTCTCCAAGCTTGGCCTTCTTAGCCCCATCGATCAAATTCCCCAGGTCACGCATGTCCAACGACAGATATGCCCTTGGTAGATGTCCTCCTTCATTTCCCTCTCCATCTTGACAATCCACAACTCTTTTCCTCATCTTCCCCTCAAGCTCCATCAAACCCTTCTCTAAATACTCCAACCTATCTGTTTATTTGGTAACGATTCCTCTCCATTCATTGATTGCTTCCATGTCCACTTTGTGCTATTTCAAGTGTCTGGCCTCAGATTCAAAGATCCTAAAACGTAACCTGCTGTATTTTACCTGTGATTCAGCAGTGTCATCTATGACCCTATTTCCCAAATCAATCATTGGCTTGACTTCTCCTGCTATGTCATCGTCCAACCATGACGGTACACAAGCGGCATGATACTGATCTGGCTCGATGGTATCCTTTTCCACACTGATCTTTATATGCCACATGTGTTGTGCCTCACACTTGAATGGAATGACATCACCCTGGAAATCTGCTTTGTAGTGAACCATCTTGGAAATTCTTAGTAAGATTAGTTTCCTCCCAGTCTGCCTCATGACTCTGAAAGGAGCATAAGGATAGATACCCCTTAACCCGATCCACGCTAGATGAGGAAAATCTGTTGACCTGATGATGAACTCGCTAGTAGGGAACCACTCGAACATCCAATGGATCCTGTCGTCAGTCAAATTGTTAAATAAGTGTGCCAGCCCACAACGTTTCCTGATTATGCAAACCTGTCCGGGATGAAAGTTATTCTTTTTGGATGGTGAAAAGCTATGTGGTCATTCCATGGTCACTACGGAAATTCCTGACGGTATTGTCCCCTTTGAAGATGTTCCAATAGCCATATTTGTAGTAACAAATTGCAACCCTTAAAATGCCTATATCCTTTCTTGCAGCGGTCCAGGTCTTAGTATATCTCTGCCACAATCATTGGGACAATAGTGTAATTCTATCCCTCGATTCCTTCCACTAATGTCTTGGTAACCATAGCTAAGCGAGTGTTGATCCTTTCTCCTTGTATTGGTAATACTAGCATCCCCATAAAACAGACGATGAACAAAAAATTCCGGCGATGAGTCCAACCCAGAGAAGTGATGGCAAACTCATCATGACAGAGGCGGTAGGAATTTTTGTTCCCATAACGTTCGTAGAGGAAGTTGAAAGGTATATAAGACTTCTTCAGGCAAACTAACTCATCATTTCTTCTAAAACCCATCATTTTCAGAAACCCTCGAGAAGTGTGATTTTTCGGTACCAACAGACCTGGGCTATCCCAGGGAAGCCCAGAAAAGCCTCCTATTTCCTCAAGAAGGGGAGTCATCTCTCTATCACCTAAACGAAAAACAACCATCTTTTCATCCCAGAACATAGTAGAGGCCTCGATCAGTATATTGTTTGGCTGGATGTCTAGCAAAGAAAGTAAATTCCTGAAAACTCTTTTCACATGTTTTTTGTCTCTTGGCGAGAGATTTTCCCACCAATCTAGCAACAAAGGTGGGATACTTCGAACCATGCTGAACATGGGGACTTCGTGCCTCATTTCTGCAAAACAGATAGGCTTAGCCCGTTCCCCCTCCGGATTCGACTATTTACACATTAATGATTAGCATATCGGCACGTTTTCTCCAAATAATGCACATATCATGATTGTTCCCGTTGGGATTATGGAAATCCCGATAGGCTTTAGACAAGGCTTGACTTAGAGAGTTATTACGCAGACAACGTTCTAACCCGTACTAGGTTCAGACATGATACATGCACAGTTAACATCAAAGTGGGGTTTCTATAAGAGTCTAGACCGGTACCCTCAAGTGGACAGCTTGAGAGGGAAAGACATGGAACCATCGAGTGCACCGCTGATCGACTAGTTTTACCGTAAATAAGCCTTTCCAAATTTAAAAAGGGTGATATAGCAAGAGCGCGGACACTCATCAAGTGCCGCTATGGTATTAATTGTGCACAAGTGGAATATGATGTGGAGCATACTTTATGCAAAGATAAAACAACACATTGCAAGTATTTTGCATGATGAAAGCGATAAATGCAGTATTTAATAAATGTAAAGACAAGAAAGAAAGAAAAACAGGGAAGAAGTTAGTTCGCGTAATGTGAAAAAATTGTAATAAAGCCAATAAGAGGGTAAGGATTGGGAAAGACATGATATAAATAAATTTAAAAGTTGAAGCCAGTGAACATGATTAGGAAATAAAAGGGGGAATGCACATTGTAACCAAATTAAGCGAAGAGTTGCACCTGAGCTCATATAAATGGGAAATAGGGAAGAAGGTGTGCATGTAGCAATAAAAAGGCAAAAATGGGAGCGGGATATTCAAGTGACAGCAAAATAATAAATACACGCTTATCGGGAGAGACTAATTCATATAGACCGACTTCGCAATGGTAAGAGCCTAAAAATATCCCCAGCAGAGTCGCCAGCCTGTCGCGCCCCTTTTTCTCGAAAAATTGGGTTTCAACACGTGATAACTCTTTTAGGGAAGGGTATTAAAAGAGAGAGTCGCCACCTAACGGATTAAGGTGCGTTAGGGAACCTATTTGAAGAAACTCTGGATTAACCAGTTTGCGTCACCAAAGATCAGGTAAGGGCTCAAATTACCTTGAGGAGAAGGTGTTAGGCATTCCTCGAGGTCCGCAATGGTGGTCCCGACCGAACTTGAATTGTATGAATTAGTCTAAGATAAGAGAATCCATTCAGACAAACAAAATAAAATGATTAACTTTAAACAAAGGTGGGGGGGGGGTCGTAAGTTTTTTAGCTTAAAGGACCACTCCGTACAACATAAATAATACTTCGTAACTCCCTCAAGATGGGGTGTTACTCATATTATTCAGCGGGCACATACTATCATCTCCTGCTACTCGAT
>ML404704.1:17717-40203 GCA_005239525.1 Nicotiana knightiana | reverse complement strand
GGGGGAGGGTCCTAAGTTTTTTAGCCTAAAGGATCACCCCATGCAACATAAATAATACTTCGGGGTGTTTCTCATATTATTCAGTGGGCGTAGACTATCATCTCCTGCTACTCGATTACTATCTTTAAGTTGTTTATCTAAAGCGCACTAGCCAATTCTAAGTCGTACTCTATGCGTGCACTACCCGTCCCATGCCTATGGTCTAGGAGGCATTTGGACCTCTATTTCATGGTGGTTCTAGACTTTAACTCAGGTTGCTCAAAGGGAAAATACTAGGCGACATACAAAACAATTTGGAATTTTACGTGTAAACGAATAAGGGCTCAAGTTAGCCTCCGCACTTAGACAACAAATGCACACAAAACTGATTAAGATTGACAATTGCAGATTTGCACCAGTTAAGGTTGTAGAAACCTATAGGCAGGATTTCTATGTGATACTGAATTAATGAGCAGACAGTTTATACGCAAAATCGATTCTTTAATATGCTTTCCAAAAGCCTACACAACTTGCCTCAAGATTTTAAGCATAAGGGGATTAAAGCTATAGGCATGATGTCTAGGTGTTCTACGCAATAATGAATAGTGGTAATCACAGAAGAATATTCGTACTTACTTATTTAGTCCTGTAGGCATGTTATATAGTGATGATAATGACATAGTGTTGAAAACTCCTGAATAAACGAGAAAGATGATAATTAAACTGGTTCAGACCTATATATATGATTTCTACAATTAAAGCTGAGTTTAGATCCTATAGACATGATTTCTAGAATTTGTGAATAGTGCAGAATGTAAACAGAATCCGGCACGCACATTGTATCATACAATTCCCTATAGGCATGGTTTCTAACAAGCAGAAATAGAACACAATTGAACGAAGTGATGAACCTATAGGCAGGATTGCTAACATATAATGATTGAACATAACAGAATACCTATATGCATGATTTCTAACACACGACAACTGAACATACAATAACACATTATAGAACATATAGGCAGGATTTCTACCCAATTTAATGCAAGTATAATATAAAAATCCCTTTCCCAATTTCATTAATACCTCAAAATGTTATTTAATAATTATTACAGATCTAGAATGAATAGAATAATTACAGAGTAGAATAGCTATAGGGAGCCTACAGTAGGCCCAAAATACACCGGGGCAGGCCAGACATTAATTCTCACAATTCACAACAGCCCTAAAGTTACATACTCATAGACATAAAGCAGCCAGGAATTGAGTAATTCACCCGGTGAGCACAAGACAGAGTTGAGCATATAGAACCAAGGCTCTAGTGTGTCAGAGTTCCCAAGAGCTTCAAGAACCCAGGGCAATGCTCACACTAGGGTGGTTAAGAAAGATAGTTCAGAGGAAGGATTGGGGACCAGATCCTAGTGTGTCAGAGTTCAGGAGGGTCTCAGATCAATCCTGAGCAGTGCTCACACTAGGGAGGCCAAAGGACAGAACCTAGATAGCCTTGTCTTACAGCCGGCTGAGAATGGGATTCAAACGAGCTTAGGTGATAGGGAAAGAAATGACCAAATTTGAGAAAACAGGAATTGGGATTTAAATAGACATGAACAATTTGAGTTAACAAGTAGATACTTAAACAAATCATAGAACATAGAGAAAAACAATCTTAATGATAAACAAGATCCACATTATAGCACATCAGCAATCACATGCTAAAGAAACTTTGGCAAAGAACATGTTTGTAGATTTGGCCAGATCATAGGTGCAGAATAAGTTAAAACATGGCTGGATTAGGCCGAGTACATAACCTAGTGTTATTATCAAGAAAAATAGGACAACATTGTGATGAGTCAAATAATCATAGAAGGAGAAGGACATCATGCTAGCAGAGGGGTGAAACTGCAGTCACAAATTAAGACATCTATACGAACTATTCTTCAAAGTAGCAGGTAACATTGTCATAGCGGTCTAACAAAAGATGATCCAGTTTGTATCAAAGGTTAAAGTAGTAAATTGAACATGATGAGATAACTATTCCAAATTGCAAGCAAACATTAGAAGGATGTGGGGTCGAGTGATCATGTTGACACAATAGCAGAGAGGCAGATTATAACTAGTTTGAGAGTCTTAACACAGGCTAACACAAATGTGAGGCATTCACTACAGGGATTCAGGACAAGTGAGTAAACATGTTCATAGGCATTCAAGAATCAATACACTAACTGAATAGGCCTTAAGAAATTTCAGATAACTTTAGAACTAGTAACATTAGGAGAAATTAAGTGTTGAAGAGACTAAGACATACAGATTTGATAGAGCCATGCCTAAACATCACTCAAAAACATATTGAATCATGGATTCAGTAGTAATAACATATGCCAATCAGAGATATGTAAGAATGAAATTGCAGAAGTCAAGTGACTCACCAATTAAGCAGAAAAAATGCACAAAATAATATAAGTCCACAGTATAGCAAGATTTTAGAACTGAATAGCCTTGGCTTCCAGCCGGCCAAAGTCTGAATATAGAATGCAAAATCATAATAACTTTTAGGTCTAGTACGACTATATCGAGTTCAGAAAGAGGTAGTCGAAGCTGCTCTAAAGGGAGTGGGGGAAGGGTTTATATAGTGATAGAAATCAACACATAAACATGGAAAACAAATCATTCAGATGCAAGTAGGTTAGAAAGATAATATTCTGGAGTCAATTAGAGGTAATTTAGGGCACAAATCAAGGATTAAGTAAATCAGGGAAACAAACAAAAATATTCAAAATATTTAAGGCAAAACAAATAACACCAAGAATACAAAATCGTTCAGAATATTTAAGGCAGACATTAAAGTAAAAATTAGAAAAACACAAATAATACCAAAACACAAAATCATTCTGAATATGTAGACAATTGTTTAAAGTAAAAATTAGGCAAACATACGAAAAGAGAGTAATCGAACACAGAAAAGGAAAGATTCATCAGATTCAGTAAGAAAAAGGGAAAGTTTCAAACCCTAGTTTAAGGGAAAGTGTAAAATCAGTGGGATATACAAAAATAAAGTAAAAGTCACACAGAATAGGATGAATAGAGGTAGAATAGCGTTAAAAATAAGAAAATCAGACCTATTTTGGTTCGATTGAAAAAGTTTGAAAACCCTAATTTGGGGTAGGTAAGAATCATCAATAGATATGGAAAATATTCGTTACGCACAAAGAATCAATGATGAACATAGATAGAATAGCCACAGAAATCAGAGATTTGAACCGATGTGGTTCAATTTTTGCGAGATTTGCTTACCATGTTAGGCAAGCAACTAGGTAATATCATAGACGAGTGACTAGTTCTGAGGGGAGGTAAATAAGGCAAGAGAATCCATGGTGGATTCCATTTTGGGACTGGATTTGGATGGGTTAAGAGAGACGGCGGTTATGATTCGTGAGAGATGAGAGATGAGAGGATTCAAGGGCCACAGGGTGGTAAGGAGTGATTAGGGTTAGGGGTTTGGGCATAGTTAAAGAGGAGGGAGTAACGTGGACCGTTGATCTCAGAGATCAACAACCACGATTTGAAGGGGTTATACGTCGGGTGGTTTAAATGGATATATGGTTGGGTTAATAGGTCTTGGGCCAGGGGTAATTGGGCTAGTTTAAGGGTGTTGGACTAGTGTATTAGGTAGTTTTAGGTCCGAAAAATAGGAGGAATTTAGGGCTAGATTTTAAATACCCAATTTAAATCGAAAAAATAATTTATAAAAATAATAAATAAATACCAAAATATCATTTGTGCCTAAAAATGATAAAAAATAATTACGTAAAATTAAAAAAATATAAAAAGTTAATTTGTTGAAAAAATAATGCAATCGTGTGTATGGGATATTATTGCAAAAATATGCAATTAGCCAAAAATGCAATTGCAATTATAAGAAATGCACTGAAAATATTTAAAACCTCGTATTGATATAATTGACACATTTAGGTGATTAAATCATCATAAAAATAATTTGGAAGGTGATTATTAGATATTTATATAATAAAATACAGAAATAAAGTAGTTTAAAGTCTTTAAAATTATGGAAAATTACAAAATAAACTTGTATAAGTCAAATGATAATGCTTGTGCATTATTTTGAAAGTGTGTATATATATATTTGAAAAAATATGAGGGAAAAATTGGGTATCAATACACAGTAGTGGGGGAAGTACCTGCAGATCCACAAGTTGCCACAAATCAGGACCAGGTCCCAGTTATGGATGCCCCAGGGGGTCCAACTCAGGAACCACCTATGCCTATTGTGAATCCTGACCTTTAGGAGGCCCTAGCTCTTATTCTGACACTATGTACCGGCCTTGCTTAGGCGTTATCTATTTCGACGGCCGCATCCACTTCTCAGGCCGGGAGAGGCACTCAGACTCCCGCTGCTCGCACACCCGAGCAGGCTGTTCAGTGACTCCAGACGCCGGGGGCACCACCAGCCCAGCCGGTTGTAGCTGCTCAGGACTATGTGATTCCTACTATGCATGAGGATGAGCAGCATAGATTGGACAGGTTTGGGAGATTCCAACCTCCATCTTTCAGTGGTGCAAAGGGTAAGGATGCACACAGTTTCTTGGATAGGTGTCAGAGGATACTCCATACATCAAGCATTCTGGAGACTAGGGCCACATTCAGTTGGTGGGCGGTTTACGAGAGGCATATGCCGGTCGGCGCAGCACCCCTTGCTTGGAAGCAGTTCTCCGTTATCTTTCGGGAGAAATTCGTGCCTCAGTCCCACAGATAGGAGTTGCGCAGGCAGTTTGACCAGCTTCGTCGGGGCGATATATTTGTGATACAGTATGAGATGCAATTCTCGGAGATGGCCCGTCATGCTATCTGGTTGGTTACCACGCACAGGGAGAAGATCAGAAGGTTTATATATGGACTCACTTTTCAGCTGGGATTGCATAGGACCTTAGAGAGAGTGTCTAGTGCTACTTTTGATGAGGTTGTCGACATTGCTCGAATGATTAAGATGGTTTGCAGTCCGGAGCAGGTCGAGAGGGAGGCAATAAGGCCTCGTGGTCAGGGTGGATTTAGTGATGCTCCTGCTAAGGTTTAGTTCCGACACGGTAGAGGTCGTCCTTTCAGGCATTCTCAGATGGCTCGCCCAATGCACCGGTGTTGATACCCAATAGTATATTTGCATCAATATTTAGTTTACAAACCTATACAAGCATTTTCTATATTTTTTCATAATTTCTAGAGCTTTAAATTAATTTTCGTGCATTTAAATTATATAAATATTTAGTAATTATCCCTATAAATTATTTTGTGATGAATTAGTTACCTAAAATTATTATTTTTGTGACTATAATATATATTTCAAATATCTTATTTCATTTCATATAATTGTGTTATCATTTTTAAGCTATTTATATAATTGTGCAATAATGGCCTATATTCATACATAAAGGCTCTTCATTTTATATTATTTGTGTCAAAATAGTATTTTTGTATTTTTGTAATACAAAGTTATTATTTTAAATAATTCAGTGTATAAGTAATATTTTATTCTATTTATTAATCATTTTATAAAATATATTTTGATAAAATTTCGGGGTATTTAAAAACTAGCCCACTCTTGAACCCATTTTCGGACAAAGCAATGGCCCAAAACCTAATACACTAGCCCAAATATACCCCAACCCAAACAAAATTAACCCAACAACTAACCCAGTCACGACTCGTCCCTAATAACCCGACCCAACTCCCCTTTTAATCGTGGTCGTTGATCTCTGAGATCAACGGACCATATCAAACTCTCCTCTTTAACTACCCAAAAACCCAACCCTAATTTCATTCTCCCCCGTCCGTCACCCTAATATCCCTCACCTCCCTTCTCCCTCCTAAGAACCCTAGCCGCCGCCCCCTAAAAAATCTCGTAATCCTACCTAATATGGGATCCCATAGTTATTCCTTGCCATATACGGCCTCCCCTAGTATTGGTTACTCTCCTATACTGCTTGCCTAAACATGGCAAGAAGAACTCCACAAGATCGAACAAAAATCGGTTCAAATCTCTGATCTTTCTGCCATTCTGTCTATATTCATCATTTGTTCTATTGTGAGTAGGAATATTTGTGATTTTTTTGTTGAATAGGAATATTTGTGATTTTTTTGTTGATCCTTACTTACCCTAAAATTAGGGTTTTCAGATATTTTCATATCAAACCAAAATTGGTTCGATTCTCTTATTTTGAGTATTATTTGTGTCTATATACGTCCTATGCTACTGTTTTGTGTATATTATGGTAATATTAGATTTTCTTAAAAAAACTAGGGTTTACCGGCTTCTTCTCCTACTCCGATTGTAATTGATTTATGTGTTCTTCTTTCGTTTTATGGATTGATTGATTGTATTTCCTTACTTATGTACTGATATTTCCACTATATAAACCCATTCCCTTTCCCCTTTTTGGAAAGACGAAATCACTGAAAAATCTCACTAAAAACTGAGGTTTCTACTCTGTATTGCTTAACTATTCTATTCTGTTTGGGTCTTGGCCGGCTGAAAGACAAGGCCACTAGATTTCTACTTTTCTGACCTCTCTTGGGTGTGAGCACTGCCCTAGGTTCTTGAAACCCTTGGGAACTTGACACATTCGAGACTCTGGGTCCTTACTATTGTTCTTTTCTTGTGTATTGAACAATCATTGGTTAGTTTTTGAACCCTCGCGATGTTCACTCTATTATCTTATCATGTTTCTTTGAAACTTCATGGCTTAATGTATTCACGGACTCTATTTATGAGTGATTCTGCCTATAATTTCTAGCCTAATAATGTCTTTGCACTTTACTTGGTTAATTTGGATAGAATGAAGCATGCTTAGTTTAGTGTTGTTGATCATTCAAATGTTCTGCCTTGATTATATGGTTTAATCCATGTTCTCTGCCTAATTCTGAACTTCTAGAGATCAAGTGATGTTATTAACATGCCATAACTTGATTAAGACCTTTACTCTAAGTGTAGTATGCTCCTATGACTATGGCCTTCACTCTGTGTGTTCTTGCCATGTCCAATTTTGTACCTCTAATGACTTGTGATCCATTAAACTAATCTTCCTTGATTGATGTCCTCCATGATATTTGATCCTATTTGTATTATATTGTTTAGTCCGTACTTTGGTATAATTGGATCCTTTAAGTTCTAAAATGGTTGCATTACTTGATTTTACTAGTCTAAGGCCCTTGCTTGTTAAGCCAAGCCCCCCTCCCTAAATGTCTTCTATCCACCTCCCTAGTGTGAGCACTGCCCTGGGTTCTTGAAGCCTTTGGGAATTCTGACACACCAGGGTCTAAGGTTCTTTGCCACTTTGTCCTAATTGCCCAACTTTCCCCCCCCCCCCCTTTCACCTACTGAATAAACCAATTGGTTTGTCTAAATGACTGTTCTTCTGGGACTTTTTGATCAAATTATGGCTATTGGATGCGGGCTATTTTGTGTAAATGAAGATTGTTTTCTGGGTTGTTATGAAGTTTTATGGATATGAGATTGAAGGCTTGGCCACGCTACTTTGGGCTTGTGTTAGGCCCACTATAGTTATTTTCTAATTCTATAATTTATTCCACTCATTGGATCTGTAATAATTCTGTAATAACGATTGAGGTGTTAGTAAAATTGGGAAAATGGGTTTATTCTAATATTTGCATGAACGGGTAAAAATCCTGCTTATAGGTGTTTAATTTGTTCAACATGTGCTGCTCCTATGTGTTGATAGATAACCTTCCTATAGGACCGGAGTGCTTAATTCAGTTAACATATTTTGCTCCTATGTGTTTTGTCAGATACCATGCCTACAGGAAATAAAATGTCAATGACCAATCTTTCAATTTGCATTGCAGCATATTCATCAGATATTATGACTATAGGATTACGTTAGCTCGTTATGCTGATATCCATCTAGAAATCATGCCTATAGAACTTCAATTGGTTAATGTGTTGTTGTTATTATACTGCTCACCTAGAAAACATGCCTATCGGAGCCAAATATACAAAATCAGTTTCAATTACTGATCGTTAGAAATCTTACCTATCAGGTAATACCACTCGCTTTTAAATGTTAATATTGAACTTCCAACAGTTTTTCGTTGCCACTATTAGAAATCATGCTTATGGGATCAAACTGAGTAATTCTGAGTATTTCCAATGCTCATCACTGCCAACTACTGCGTAAATCCCCTAGATATTATGTCTATAGGTTTAATCACTTATAATCTGTAATCAGCATGCAACTGTGTAGTCGCTTAGAAATTATATCTAAGGTAGCACTTTACATCTGAAACTGCTTGCATGTTTGAATACCAAGGTCACATAGAAACCATGTCTATAGGGCTTAATGACTTTAACTTGTTTCAATGCTGAAACTGTTAAACGCCTAATTTGTTTGCGTGCATTTATTGTCTAAGTGTTGATGCTAACTTGAGCCCTTAATTGCCTTTACATGAAGTCCAACTTGTTTTGTATGTCGCATAGTTTTATCATTTTGAGGAACCTAAGTTAAGTCTAGAACCACCCAAAAATAGAGGTCCAAACGCCTCCTAGACCATAGGCATGGGACGGGTAGTGCACCCATAAGGCACGATTTAGAATCAACTAGCGCGCTTTAGGTAAAAAACTTAAAGATAGTTATCAGATAGTAGGAGATGATAATATTTTCCCGCTGAATAATACGAGTAATACCTCATCTCAAGGGAGTTACAAAATATTGTTTATGTTGCATGGGGTGATCCATTAGGCTAAAAAACTTAGGAACCCCCATCTTGTATTAAAGTAAATTATTTGTGTTTATTTGTAGACTTTTGATAAATATTGCGCAAACTTCTTGTCTTTCCCTCTTGTTTTTGACTAATTCATATAATTAGAGTTTGACCGGGACCCACAGTTTTGGACCTCGAGGAATGCCTAACATCTTCTCCTCGAGGTAATTTGAGCCCTTACCCGATCTTTGGTGGCGCAAACTGGCTAAACCAGAGTTATTTGCAAATAGGTGCCCTAACGCACCTCATACCCGTTAGGTGGCGACTCTACCTTTTAAAACCTTCCTTAAAAGAGTTTTCATGGGTCGAGACCCGATTTTGTGAGAAAAAGGGGCACGACATCATGTCAACTATGCTGGGGATATTTTTAGGCTCTTACCATAGCGAACTTGGTCTATATGAATTAGTCTCCGTTGATGAACGTGTTTCCTTGTTGTTTATTGTGACATGAATACCTCGCTACCGTCTTCCCTTTTTATGGCTATATGCACACCCTTTCCCCTATTTTCCCTTTATTTGAATTCGTATTAATATGAAAATCTCTTCTTAATTTGGTTACAATATGTGGTTTCCTTTATTATCTAGTCATGTTTACTTGCTCCAAATAATTTTTAAATTTGTTGCATCATGTCTCTCCCTACCCCTACCCCCTTGCTTGCTTTATTACAATTCTTTCACATTGCGAGAACTAACTTCTTCCTTGTTTTCCTTTCTTTTCATGTCTTTACACTCTATTTTAATACTGCATTTACTGTCTTGATCATGCAAAATATTTGACAACGTGTTGTTTTATCTTTACATAACTGCATGCTCGACATCATATTCCACTCGTGCATAATTAATACCATAGAAACGCTTGATGAGTGTCCGCGCTCTTCCTAAATCACCCTTTAAATTAGTAAAGGCTTATTTGCGGTAAAACTAATCGATCAGCGGCACAGTCGACGGTTACGTGCCTTTCCCTCTCAAGTTATCCACTTGAGGGTATCAGTCTAGACTCTTCTAGAAACACACACTCTAATATTAACTGTGCATCATCAAGTCTAAACTTAGTATGGGTTAGAACGATGTCCGCGTAATAACCCTCTAAGGCAAGCCTTGTCCAAAGTCCGTCGGTATTTCCATAGTCCAAATGGACACAATCACGATCTGTGCATTATTTGGAGAAAACGTGCCAATATATTGATCATTAATGTGTAAATAAACAAATCCGGAGGGGGAAAGGGCTAATTTTATTTGTTTTGTAGAAATGAGGCATGACGTCCCCAGGTTCGGCGTGGTTCAAAATATCCCACTTTTGCTGTTGGATTGGTGGGAATATCTCTCACCAAGTGACAAAAATCATGTGAAAACAGTCCTTGAGAATTTACCTTCCTTCTTAGATATTCAGCCGAACAATGTATTAATTGAGGCTGCTACCATGTTCTGGGATGAGAAGAGAGCCGTCTTCCATTTTGGTGACATAGAAATTACTCCCCTTCTAGAGGAAGTAAGAGGCTTCGCGGGGCTACCACGGGATAGTCCTGGTTTGTCGGTACCGGAAAATCGCACTTCTCAAGGTGTCCTAAAAATGATGGGTTTCAGGAATAATGATGAGTTTGTATGTCTGAAGAAATTTTACATACCATTCAATTTCCTTTATGAGCGTTATGGGCACAGAAAGTCATATCGCCTTTATCATGATGAGTTTTCCATCACTTCTTTGGGTTGGACTCACCGTCAGGTTTTGTATTCATTGTCTGTTTTCTGGGGATGCTGGTATTACCAATACAACGAGAAAGGATCCACACTCGCATAGATATGGTCACTAAGACCCTAATGGATGGAATTGAGGGGCAAACATACATTATATTCCCAATGATCGTGGTTGATATGTACTGAGCCTTAGACCGTTGCAAAAAGGGATATAGGCATTTCGAGGGTTGCAATATGTTGCTGCAAATATGGTTGTTGGAACACCTCCAGAGAGGACAATACCATCAAGAATTTCCGCGATGACCATGGAATGACCACATAGCTTATCACCATCCGAAGAGAATGACTTTTATCCCAGATAGGTTTGCACAATCGATGACAAGATACATTGGATGTTCGAGTGGTTCCCTTGCACTTATGTCATCATCAGATCGAGAGATGTTCCTCATTTAGTGCTAATCGGATTGAGGGTAATCTATCCTTATGCTCTTATCAGAGTTATGAGGCAAGCTGGGAGAAAACAGGTTATACCACGAGTTTCCAAAATGATTCATTACAAAGCAGACTTCCAAGGGAATTCCATTCCATTCAAGATCGAGGCACGACACATGTGGCATCTAAAAATTGTTGTGGAGAAATAAACCATCAAGCCAGATCGGTATCATGCTGACCATGTGTACTTCTACCCGTCATGGTTGGTCGATGACATAGCAGGAAAGGTCAAGCCAGGGGTTGATTTGAGGAATAGGGTCATAGACAACGCTGCTGAAGGACAAGTCAAATATAGAAGGTTGCGCAAAATGTTCTTTGAATCTAAGGCCAGTCATTTGGAACAACATAAAGTGGACATGGAAGCAATCAACGAATAGAGGAGAATCGCTGCTAAGTCAAAATAGAGGTTGGAGTAATTGGAGCAGGGTTTGATCGAACTTGAGGGAAAGATGAGGAAAAGAATCTCGGATTGTCAGAACACAGAGGGAAACTAAGGAGGACACCTAGCAAGGGCGTATCTGCTGTTGGACATGCGCGACCTAGGGAATCTGATTGATGGGGCAAAGAAGGAAAGTCTTGGAGAAGGCCCCTGTGGGACCAATTATATTAGGAATGATGTTTTACTTATTCTCTAGATTTGATTTTAGATTTATATTGTAATAAGGCAAATGCCACTAGTGACTCTTTATAATTATTGTCATTTTAGAAAATATTTGGTCTATTTATCATATTAATGAAATGACGCAATTATCGGCATTGAGTTTTCTACAAATCCATATGTCGCTAGGACTACCTCGGGCATAATGAGGTCCCCAAATTATGACGTAAATTTATAATCCCGTAATATGTGTTTAAATACTGCAAATATCCTTTTAATACTCCTTATTGACTTTTTTACCTTTTGTTTTTCTTCCTTTTCTTTGTTTATTCACATCCCTTAAGGTTGGTTCGTGCATATTGGCATCATCGGTATATCATACCAGATCTAGAGGTCCTCCACCTCCTCCTCCTCTAAGTTATCCTAAGAACAAAGGAAAAGCTAAGATGGACGATATGAGTGGTATAAAAAAAGACAACGTTACACATGCAGAGAATGTCGAAACTTCAGATGGTCGGAGTACTCTGGCACAGAATGATTTGGTTTTACAGTTAGAACAAAGGATATCGGAGTTACAAGGGGAACTTGAGCAGGTCCGTAACTTGGTGAACCTTTCCCTTACCCTGAATGTTCCCGACATCAACCAACAAAACGCCCAAAACCCATCACCTCCTCAAAACACACAAAACCAGCACCCACAAAATACTTCCGCACCTTATCAATACACACCGCATCAAAGGCTTGAACTATGAGGATTTGTGTATTCAGCCGGACGCAGAACTGCTAGAGGGTTACAAACCCCCTAAGTTCGAAATGTTTGACGAGATAGGTGATCCAAAGGTACATCTGAGGACGTATTGTGACAAGCTCGTAGGGGCTGGTAAAGATAAAAGAATCCGTATGAAGATGTTCATGAGGAGCCTCACTGGAGACGCATTATCCTGGCACATCAGTCAAAATCCAAAGAAATGGGTTCATTGGGTAAGCATGGCATCAAATTTCATGGATCAATTCAGATTCAATACAGAGAATAAACAAGACGTCTTCTATATCCAGAAACTTAAGAAGAAGCCGACAGAATCTTTCCGCGAGTATGCTACTCGGTGGAGATCAGAGGCTGCGAATGTAGGGCCAGCATTGGAAGAAGAGAAAATGAACAAGTTCTTTGTCCGAGCTCAGGATCCACAGTATTACGAAAGGTTGATGGTTATTGAAAACCATAAATTTTCCGACATCATCAAATTGAGAGAAAGAATAGAAGAGCGAATTAAAAGCGGGATAGTAACAAATTTCGAGGAACTACATGCTACGAACAAAGCCTTGCAGTCAGGGGGTATATCTTAAAAGAAGGAAGTAGGGGATGTGATGGTAGCCCAAGGTCCGAAGTATCCTCTCGCATACCAAACACCTCCACCCACATATCAGCCTTCTTTACCTCCCAGATATCAACAACCCGATATCCCTTACCATACTTACAACACTTAGCCAGCATATTACCACTACCCCCTCCTCCCCTCGCCAAAATTACCAAAAATCAAAACCAAATTTTGACTGTAGACCGCCCAGACAATACACTCCTATTACCGAACCCATCGACCAGTTGTATGAGAGATTGAAAGCTGCCGGTTAAGTCACTCCCATTCCCATTGGTGCCATGGAAAATTCCTCTCAGTGGGTCAATACTCGGGCATGAAGGGTCATACTATTGATGAATGTCGCACTCTCATGCACAAATTTAGGATTTAATTGATACCAAGGTTATACAAGCAAAAGAGGTTGCACCTAGCGTCCGCAACAATCCCCTCCCGGATCACAGGGGCGAGGGGGTAAATATGATAGAAACTGATGAGGAATGGGATCCAGAAGGGTCAATCAGACTCATTCAGGAAGGGGACGATCCTAAATAACCTACAATCACTCTCACACCTATTGTGGTACAGATACAGTCACCGATTAAAGTTGAGGTAACCGCACCAACTCCATTCGAAGTAGGAGTGACCACACCATTCACCGTAATGGTAGTACCCAAACCATCCTTTAAGTCCAATTTGGTACCCTGAGACTATGCTGAAGAAGCGAGAAGGAAAGGAAAGGGGAGAATCGCAGAAACCGGTGCAGCACAAGGTATGACCCGAACTGGTAGGGTTTACACGCCCGAGCATTTGGGAGGAACAAGTAAAGAAGCCGCTTCCAAATAGCCTATCATTGGAACCGGCCTGGATGATCTTTAGAGAAAGGTGTAAGCGAGAGAGTATTATGTGGTTGATCATCTGAACGAAACCCCTGCTCAGAACGAGTCTTATGTACCCAACAACATTATCACTATTGCGGAATTCTGAAGCACATAGGAATGCATTGATGAAAGTATTGAACGAGTCTTATGTACCCAACAACATTACCAATGGAGAGATGGACAAAAAGGTAGGACAAGTATTAGAAATCCATAAGATCACTTTCCATGAAGATGAATTGCCGCCTAAAGGATTAAGCCACAACAAGGCACTGCATATCATAGTATAGTGCGAAGAGAAATTTATTTCCATGGTTTTGATAGATGGAGGTTCAAGTCTCAACATCTGTCCATTGACCACTTTGAAGAGATTGGGTAAAGGTTTTCATGAAATATGAGCATGAACTATAAATGTGAAAGCATTCGATAGGTCTCAAAGGGCCACGATCGGAGAAACCAACCTCTATTTGCAAATGGGCCCAACTTGGTTTGATGTTGAATTTCGAGTGCTCGGCATATCCGCCTCATACAATCTATTGTTGGGACGACCTTGGATACACGCTGTTGGGGCCATAGCTTCTACTCTGCATCAGGCTATGGAGTTTGAATGGAACCATCCGGAAGTAATCATCCATGGAGACGGGAGTAACCCTATTTACACCAACCAGGCTTTTCCGGTTATGGAGAATAGAAGGAAGTTGGTTGGAGAGACTTACCATCGCATTGAGCGTGTTAACATGATCGAGAAGGATAAATGGTGGAGTAGCAAAATAGAGAGAATATTGGCATGGGTAGGATATGAACCTGGTAAAGGGCTCGGAAAGAATCTACAGGGTATCGCCAAACATATACAATTAAAGCGTCACAGCACGACCTTTGGACTTGGATATTAGTATACCTGGCACGAGTATTAGAATTGGTCGCCACCATGGCGTGGTCCTTATTACCCTCTTGAGAAACCGATACCACATTTGATCCAATCCTTCCATCAGGCCGATATGATGTGGGGATCTGAAGAATATGAAATTCTAGCCGGTTTAAGGAATCTGTTCTTGGAAGATGAAGATATGGACTGCAGTGTAATAGTTGAGGAGGAGGATGAGGAAGGCCTCATTATCCAGACAGTGAAGAAGGGATATGTTCTCAGGAACTGGACTGCTACTCCATCAAGGGCCCGCCGAGTTCCGGGGTAGCCTAGCTACTAACATCACTTACCTTGAAAACAATTTTTATGAGCATTTTAAGACACTTTTCAGCATTTTGTTATTTTGCTTTGCAACAATTGTCCGAATCGTTAAAATCACTTTTGTTTGACATTTTTGTACTTATCAATGGTTTGTTATTTTATTATTTGTTATTATCCTTTACATTTTTCTCTCTACAACGTTATTATTACTTATCCTGATGAACCAACACCTGTGACATGTAATGAGATAATGCAACATAAGGATAGTGACTCAGAGGAAATTGAAGAATATGATATAATACCTGAGGAAATTGTCATTGAAGTTGAAAATTTTGAGAACAAGCCTAAGTCTAATCTGGACGAAACCGAGGTAGTCAATTTGGGAGACTCAGAAATAGTAAAAGAAACTCGCATAAGCATCACTTGTCACCATCGGAAAAAGAAGAATACACTCGTTTTCGGAAAGAATATGAGAATATTTTCTCATGGTCTTATGATGATATGTCTGGCCTGAGCATATCCATAATAGCTCATAAACTACCTACCAATCCGATGTGTCCACTTGTAAAGCAGAAGCTCAGAAAGTTTAAGCCAAACATGTGTTCGAAAATCAAAGAAGAGGTCACCAAGAAGATCAAAGCTAAGGTTATCAGAGTGGTTGAATATCCGACTTGGTTGGCCAACATCATGCCAGTTCCGAAGAAGGATGGAAAAGTCAGAGTATGTGTCGATTAACAGGACCTAAATAGAGCAAGTCCCAAAGATGATTTCCCATTACCCGACATACATATACTGATCGACAACTGTGCCAAGCATGAAATCCCATCCTTTGTGGATTGCTTCGCGGGATATCATCAGATCCGGATGAATGAAGAAGATGCCGATAAGACATCGTTTATTACACCGTGGATAAAATTATGCCGTTTGGTCTGAAGAATGCTAGGGCCACTTATATGGGAGCCATGTCAACTATTTTCCACGACATGATACACAAGGAGATAGAGGTACATGTGGATGACATCATCATCAAATCCAAGAAGCGTACATATCACATAGCAGACATGAGAATCCCACAAAATGTGCCTTTGGGGTCCCTACCGGAAAATTTTTAGGATTCATCATCAACCGCCAAGGAATAGAGCTAGACCCGCCAAAGGTCAAAGATATATAGGATTTTCCACCTCCAAAGAACAAGAAAGACGTAATGAGTTTCTTGAGGTGTCTCAGTTACATTAGCCGCTTCATAGCACAATCAACCGTGATCTGGGATCCGATGTTCAAAATGTTAAAGAATGATTCCACAACAAGTTGGACTGAAGACTGCCAGAAAGCGTTTGACAAAATCAAGGAGTATTTGTCCACACCACCAGTCCTAGTCTCGCCGGAGCCTGGTAGACCACTGCTACTCTATATGTCCGTACTAGATGGATCTTTCGGTTGTATGTTGGGACAACACAACAAGACGGGAAGGAAAGTGCACGCCATATACTATTTGAGTAAGAAGTGCACACCCTATGAAGCACAGTATTCTTTGCTGGAACACACCTGCTGTGCTCTGACATGGATAGCTCAGAAACTGAGACACTACTTCTGTGCCTATACAACATATCTCATATCAAGGATGGATCATATGAAGTACATCTTCCAGAAACCCATGCCTACAGGGAAGCTGGCAAAATGGAAGATACTATTGAGTGAATTTGTCATCGTCTATGTGACTCAGAAGGCGGTTAAGGGACAGGCATTAGAGAATCATCTTGCAGAAAATACTGTAGGAGGAGAATATGAACCACTTAAAACATATTTTCACGATGAAGAATAATCATTTGCAGGGGAAAATATCCACGAAACCTGCGAAAACTAGAGAATATTTTTTGATGGGGCTGCAATTTTCAAAGGAGTGGGTATTGGAGCTGTTTTGGTGTTGGAGAAACATCAACATTACCCGGTATAGGCAAAAGTCAGATTCCCGTGCACCAACAATATGGCAGAGTATGAGGCATGCATCTTGGGGTTAAATTTGTCCATTGACATGAATATCGAGGAATTGCTGGTAATGGGTGATCCAGACCTTCTGGTACATCAGGTTCTAGGAGAGTGGGCTACAAAGAATACCAAAATATTACCATATCTATATCATGTGTAAGAGATGATGAAAAGGTTCACGAAGATAGAGTTCAGACATATCCCGAGAATCTAGAATGAGTTCGCAAATGCATTGGCCACTCTTTTCTCCATGATTCAACACCCGAACAAGAATTTCATTGACCCTATTCCGGTAAGGATTCATAATCAGCCAACTTATTGCACTCATGTTGAAGAAGAAACAGATGGAAATTCGTTGTTCCATTATATCAAGGAATATTTGGCAAAAGGAGAATACTCGGAACACGCAAATCATACTATAAAACGCACACTCCGAAGATTATCCAACCATTTCTCCCAAAGTGGAGGAATTCTATACAGAAGGACTCCAGACCTAGGGTTATTACGGTGCGTCGACGCCAAAGAATCTTCCAAACTGCTCGAAGAGATACACACTGGAACTTGCGGACCACAAATGAACGGTTTCATTTTAGCCAAGAAGATACTGAGAGCAGAGTATTTTTGGATAACTATGGAAACAGATTGCATCAAGTATGTCCAGAAGTGTCATCAGTGCCAAATACATGCAAATATGATACGGGTGCCACCGAATGAACTCAATGCAACAAATTCACCTTGGCCTTTTGCCGCTTGGGGAATGGATGTCATCAGTTCGACCGAGCCCGCCGCTTCCAACGGGCAAAGGTTCATTTTAGTGGCCATAGACTACTTCACAAAATGGGTTGAAGCTGCATCTTACAAAGCTGTAACCAAGAAAGTCATCGCAAATTTCGTCAGAGATTGTATTGTTTGTCGATTCAGGGTGCCGGAATCCATCATCACCGACAACGCCGCCAACCTCAATAGCTACTTAATGAAAGCTATGTGTGAAACATTCAAAATCAACCATAAGAATTCCACATCATACATGCCTCAAATGAACGGAGCCGTGGAGGCCGCCAATAATAATATCAAGAAAATACAGAGAAAGATGGTAGATAATCACAAGAAGTGGCACGATAAATTACCATTTTCCTTATTGGGGTATCATACCACATTAAGCACATCAACCGGGGCAACTCTCGACTTGTTGGTCTACGGTACTGAAGTTGTCATTCCTGTCGAGGTCGAAATTCCTTCCTTAAGAATTATACAAGAAGCTGAACTCAATGATGCAGAATGGATAAGAAGTCGCTACGAACAATTAGATTTCATTGATGGGAAAAGAATGAATGCAGTTCTCCATGGTCAACTTTATCAGAACAGAATGTCCAGAGCATTCAAAAAAAAGGGTCAAACGTAGACAATTCACACCAGGGCAGCTGGTGCTGAAGCGGATCTTCCCGCATCAAGATGAAGCCAAAGGAATGTTTTCACCCAATTGGCAAGGGCCCTACATGGTTCACAGAGTACTAACAGAAGGAGAACTCATACTCGCAGAAATGGACGAAAACATTTGTCCAAAGCCTATCAACTTAGATGCAGTCAAAAGATACTATGTTTAGAATGTTTGCATTTCTTCATCTGATGTAAGTAAACTACGCTTGACCTGATTCCCCTTTAAGAAGGGATACGTAGGCAGCCATGTGGTTTCGGTCGCAATTTAATAAAATTTCCATTTCCTCCACAATCAAAAACTGAGCAGAATTTTGAGGAGGACCCTCAAAATTCCAGAGCAAGTCCATTCGATTTCGTCATATGCAGAACGGTCAAAGAATCGCCTATTAAATTGGGGCAGCCTTTTGATGAGGGACCTCAAAATTCTAATGCAAGAAAGTCGCAATGTCTCTAAAAGTGTCACAGTCCTTGATTCATCTAATTTATTTGATATTGTATATTACTATGTTTTAAATAGCTACATTCATCCAATGCAGGCATATTTTTCGAAAAAACTTTATTTTATGAGCAGCCAGATGCTACCCATAGTAACTTGAGCAGGATTTCGATACAAAGCAAAGCAAATCAAGCAGGCGAAGGCACGAACCAACCTTCCCGCAAAACTCACGATTTTTCTTTGGATGTAGGAAAAAGGAATATTCGCAAAAGGCTAAGCATTTCCTTTCATTGCATGAGGCTAAGCCCTGCCTCCTTAACTGCATAAGGCTAAGCATTTCCTTTCATTGCACGAGGCTAAGCATTGCCTCCCTAGTTGCATGAGACTAAGAATTGTCTCCCATCATGCATAAGTCTAACCCTGCCTTCTTAATTACATAAGGATAAGCTCTGCCTTTTCTTGCATAACACCATTTTCTATTTTCTATCTTTCTCGGGGCTAAGCTCTGCCCCTAATATTACAAAATACTAAGCTCTGTCTTGTTACGCTTCGCATATGACCAAACGTCATGTCTTTGCATCTCATGGGCTTAAATACCGCCATTTTGTCAAAAGGCGTCATAGTCCGAAGGTATCATCCTCATAGTCGGAAGACACCATACCATGGGCTGAAGATCTCTCAATATTTAATATCATTATTCAAAGGCGTCATAGTTCAGAGACACTATTTTCATGGCCCGAGAACATCATTTCAAGGCCTGCGAATCCCTTATCACATGATTCATGGTATAGGACGTAATGGTCTAAGGACATCATCTCCATCGTCCAAAGACAGCCCTGCATGCATTGTGAATAAGTTTTGCAGGCGATCCAAGAGTAACTGTTCTCCAACGGGAGCAATCTTCGCTCCAGTTTCCGTTTAATGTTCACATCCTGTAACTACCTCAAATACATCCAACCACCGTCCGTTACCCATTTCCACTTGATAACTTTTCGAATATCCATAATCGTTCCATGGTACATCTAGAAGAACCTACCCATTCCTACAACAACTCCTTCAACTTAGTTCACTGCTGGATACAGAACTACACACGACCTAATTCCCGTAAAACCAGGGATATGTAGGTAACTCAGAAACCGGAGTTCGGTCTCCATTTTTCAAATCACCCCATTCGGTCAAAATAGGTCATTATTTCTTTACCCAACAGCCCTTTCATCATTCCCGGGTAAAGAAGGGCAGTTGTTGATACCCAATTTTTCTCTCATATATATATATATATATATATATATATATATACTTTTAAAATAGTATATTTTCATCAATATTTAGTTTACTAGCCTATACAAGAATTTTCTATAATTTTCCATAATTTCTAGAGCTTTAAATTAATTTTCCTGCATTTAAATTATATAAATATTTAGTAATTATCCCTTTAAATTATATTGTGATGACTTAGTTACCTAAAATTATTATTTTTGCACCTATAATATATGTTACAAATATTTTATTTCATTTCATATAATTACGTTAGCATTTTTAAGCTATTTCTATAATTTTGCAATAATGGCCTATATTCATACATAAAGGCTCTTCATTTCATATTATTTGTGTTAAAATAGAATTTTTATATTTTTATAATACAAAGTTATTATTTTAAGTATTTCAGTGTATAAATAATATTTTATTCTATTTATTAAGCATTTTATAAATTAGTTTTTGATAATATTTTGGGATATTTAAGAACTAGCCCACTCTTGAACCCATTTTCGGACCAAGCAATGGCTAAAAACCTAATTCACTAGCCCAAATATACCCAGCCCAAACCAAATTAACCGAACCACTAACCGGGTCGCGACCCGTTCCCAATAACCCGACCCAACTTCCCTTTTAATCGTGGTCGTTGATCTCTGATATCAAAAACCCATATAAAACTCTTCCCTTTAACTACCCAGAAACCTGACCCTAATTTCATTCTCCCCGTCTGCTGCCATAATATCCCTCACCTCCCTTCTCCCTCCTAAGAACCTTGTCGTCGCCCCCTAAAAACTCTCCTAATCCCACCTAATATGGGATCACATAGTTATTCCTTGCCATATATGGAATCCCCCTGGTACTGGTTACTCTTCTATACTGCTTTCCTAAACACGGCAAGCAGATCTCCACAAGATCGAACTAAAATCGGTTCAAATCTCTGATCTTTCCGCCATTCTATCTATATTCATCCTTTGTTCTATTGTGAGTACTAATATTTGTGTATTTTTTGTTGATTCTTACTTACCTAAAATTAGGGTTTTTAGATCTCTTCAAATCGAACCAATCATGGTTTTATTCTCTGATTTTGAGTATTATTTGTGTCTATATTCGTCCTATGCTACTGTTTTTGTGTATATTCTGGTAATATTTATTTTTCCTAAAAAAACTAGGGTTTACCGGCTTCTTCTCCTATTCTGATTTTAATTGATTTATATGTTCTTCTTTCCTTTTATGGGTTGATTGATTGTATTTCCCTACTTATGTACTGATTTTACCACTATATAAACCCATTCCCTTTCCCCTTTTTGGACAGATGAAAAATCACTAAAAACTGAGGTTTATACTATGTATTAGTTTAGTAATCTATTATGTTTGGCTCTTGGCCGGCTGAAAGCCAAGGCCACCGGATTTCTACTTTTCTGACCTCTCTTGGATGTGAGCACTGCCCTGGGTTCTAGAAACCCTTGAGAACTTGACACATTCGAGACTCTGGGTCCTTACTGCTATTCATTTCTTGTGTGTTGAAGTTTCTGAACCCCCGCGATGTTCACTCTATTATGTTAGCATGTTTCCTTGAAACTTCATGGCTTAATGTATTTACTGACTCTTTATATGTGATTCTGCCTATTATTGCTAGCCTAATAATGTCTTTTTGCTTAACTTGGTTAATTTGGACAGAATGAAGCATGCTTAGTTTAGTGTTGTTGATAATTCAAATATTCTGCCTTGATTATATGGTTTAATCCATGTTCTTTGCATAATTCTAAACTTCTAGGGATTAAGTGATGTTATTAGCATTCCCTAACTTGATTAAGACCTTCACTCTAAGTGTAGTATGCTCCTATGACTATGGTTGTCACTCTATGTGTTCTTGTCATGCCCAATTCTATACCTCTAACGACTTGTGATCTTTTAAACTAATCTTCCTTGATTGATGTCCTCTATGATATTTGATCCTGTTTATATTATACTGTTTAGTCATGAGTTTGGTATAATCTGATCATTTAAGTTCTAAACCGGTTGCATTACTTGGTTTTACTATTTTAAGGCCCTTGCTTGTTAACTGTGCAATGCCAGGCTCTTTGTTTCTTATCATATGCCCCAATGTGTTAGTTTCCTTCTTGAGTTCATTATGTGATTATTTTATAGTGTTTGCAAATGATTTTCCAAACCTATTGCTTTACTACTATTTTCCATTGGTTGTTTCCCGTTATAAGTTTAATTCTCGGCCGGCTGAAACCCAAGACCCCCCATCCCCCCACCCCCCTTAAATCTCCTCTATCAACCTCCCTAGTATGAGCACTACCCTGGTTTCTTGAAGCCCTTGGGAAGTCTGACACACTAGGGTCTAAGGTTCTTTGCCACTTTGTCCTAATTTACCAACTCTGCCCCCCCCCCCCCCCCCCC
>ML404704.1:0-16602 GCA_005239525.1 Nicotiana knightiana | reverse complement strand
CTGCCCCCCCCCCCCTCCCGCTTTCACCTACTGAATAATCCAATTGGTTTAGATAGATGTTCTTCTTTGACTTTTTGATCAAATTATGGCTACTGGATGCGGGCTGTTTTGTATAAATGAAGATTGTTTTCTGGGCTGTTGTGAAATTGTATGGATATGATATTGAAGGCCTGGCCAGGCTACTTTGGGCTTGTGTTAGGCCCACTATAGTTATTTTGTAATTCTATAATTTATTCCACTCATTGGATCTGTAATAATTTTGTAATAACGATTGGGGTGTTAGTAAAATTGGGAAAATGGGTTTATTTTAATATTTGCATGAACATGTAGAAATCCTGCCTATATATGTTTAATTTGTTCAACATGTGCTGCTCATATGTGTTGATAGATAACCTACCTATAGGACCTAAGTGCTTAATTAGTTTAACATATTCTGCTACTATGTGTTTTGTTAGATACCATGCCTATAGGAAATAAAATGTCAATGACCAATCTTTCAATTTGCATTGCAGCATATTCATTAGATATTATGACTATAGGATTACGTTAGCTCGTTCTGCTAATATCCATCTAGAAATCATGCCTATAGGACTTCAATTTGTTAATGTGTTGTTGTTATTATACTGCTCACCTAGAAAACATGCCTATAGGAGCCAAGTATAAAAAATCAGTTTCAATTACTGATCGCTAGAAATCTTGCCTGTCAGGTAATACCACTCGCCTTTAAGTGTTAATATTGAAATTCCAACACTGTTTCGTTGCCACTATTAGAAAGCATGACTATAGGATAAAACTGATTAATTCTAAGTATTTAATGCTCATCACTGCCAACTACTGCGTGAATCCCCTAGATATCATGTCTATAGGTTTAATCACTTATAATCTATAATCAGCATGCAACTGTGTAGTCGCTTAGAAATTATATCTAAGGTAGCACTTTACGTTTGAAACTGCTTGCATGTTTGAATACCAAGGTTGTCGTTCCCCCTCTTTCCTCGCGGAGATCGGTTTTATGACATTCGGTTGAGACAACTCTTTCCTTTTGGGAAAGGGGTTTGTGTTTTTGAGAGTCGCCACCTAACGATTTTTAAAGGTGCTTTAGGACACCAAATGGGTTCATTTACAACTACGTTGTTTAGAAGAGATATGGTAAGGGCTTAAAATTATCCTAAGGGGAAGGTGTTAGGCACCCCTCAGGATCCACAAGTGTGGTTCCCGGTCAAACAATTTTTGTGAATTTGTACGGCTTAGCAAACAAACAAGTAAAGGCTCAAATAAGAGGGGATTTAAGTCTTAAGCATGCATATGTTTGAAAATAGTAAAGAAGGTTAGATTTTGAAAGGATTACGATCTAAGCATATAAAGGGTATCCTAGGTTTATAATAATATGGATCACGTCAATGCAATTCCCGGTATGACACTCCTTGAAGAGGGGATACACGTGGTATTAGCGCACCAGTCATCATATCCATATTCTACCCTTTCCCACCCTGTGAAAGTAACTAAATCAAGTGTTGGTCTCGACCTCTATTGCATGTTGTACTCGTCCCTTCCTATTAGTCCCGGATGAATTTAGGACTTCTATCCTATAAGAGAGGTGTTAGGCACACCCTTAGGTTTTAAAGGTAAAAATTACTAAGGTGACACATAATAAAACATATAGGACTTCAATTAAGGGGAGAATTGAAAGAAAATAAAAGGCTCAAGTATACCTCCACACATAGTACACATAAACATCATGACATACACATTTAAGGTCCAGATTCAGGTTCAGATCCTAAGCATGGTATCTAAGTGATAACACAGACATATTTATTGCATAACTCAGAGAGGAAGTCTTAATCACGCTCGCCTACTGGTTTTAAACATGGTGACAATTGAACACTAATCATAAAGGACAGTTCTAGTTTTATTTCTTTATGGTTGATTACCTAATACTTGCCTAGGCGTGTATCAGTTATTCATAATTGATGACAATTTCAGGTCGTTATACTTAATAACATGCAGTTCTAGGTGTTACAAGCATTCAACGAGTAATTACCAGTTTGTTAGAACAGGAGGACTACTTTATATATCTATATTTGGAATAAGTGTAGTTAAATGAGTAAGATCTTATAACATGATGTCTAATGCAGAATGATGCATATGCAGTTGCTAAAACAGGATCTCTAAATGCCATAGATTCACATCATTATGCACAGTTTCACGAATAACACAGGTGACAGATTTTAATCGTTGTTTACCTAGAACAGGATCTCTACGTGTATAACATGATTGCATATTTGTTAACACATTTTTTCTAAGGCATGATCTTGACTACATTTTCTCAGAATGCATGGACAGAATGAAATGGTAACAGTTTTGTTGTTATTACTGATCCTATAAACAAGATTTCTAAGTGAAGGCAAGGAGTGATGACATGCTGAAAGAAAAAAAGATGTATGAACCTAAGTGACATGGTATCTAAATGCATGGCATACTTGATTCCTAGACATGGTTACTAGAGAGCATATATATATAAAAAAATAAACGTAGAAAATCATGATATCTACCCATACTTATACTATAGCATGCATATCCCCACTCATTTCCACTATCCAACCACAGAATCATATTTACAAATTATTACAATCCTCTGAATATGAATTACATAAGGAAAAGAAGAAGTTAACTATAGGGAGCCTTCCATTGTAGGCCCAAGTTTCCAGATCCTCAAATGCCATTGGTTCACAACCCTTCACATGATCTAGGTGCGTCAAAGTTCCCTAAGGATCTCAAGGGATCCCGGGCAGTGCTCACACCCAAATTTCATAGCCAAGAGAGAGTAAGTGTAGTGTGGAATGGCCCGACTTTGTGTTTCAAAGTTTAGAGAGAGCTCAAAGGTCCCAAGGCAATGCTCGCATAGAGGGGGCAACACTTAATGATCTAAGAGTAGAGTGAGAGTACTCGATATAGTTTTGAAAAGGTTAAGTAAGAAAAGAGTTTTGAAAAGGGTAAGTAAGAAAACAACTTTGAAGAGGGAAACTTGATTTAAATAGTTTTATAACAAAGAAGTTTAACCACAAAAAGGGTAGGAACACCAACAAGTTCAACATAACACAAAGGACCAGTAATAGTCCAACAATCACAAGAAGGGGTAATGGGATTTGAGGGACAAATACAGAGCATGTGAGGGAAAACATATAGCAGGCAGTACACAATCAGAAGTTACTAAGGATTCAGGGGATACAATAGGGTATAGGATTATACTAACATAACAGGACCAAATAGTTCAAGACAGTAGTTTTACCCTAATCAAACTAATGTACCAAACATATGCATGAAGATTCACATAGAACATGTATCAAGTACATAAAGACATGCTGGTTATGACAAATAGAGTATAACTTATCATGTGAATGGAGTTCAGGATCCTAATTACATGTTGAACAACAAAATAATAAGTAAAAGCAAATTAGAAATACCATGAATTGCAAAAGTAGTAGAAACATGTTGGTTTGAGAACTGAAATCTGAATTAGAACATACTAGTGAAGTGAAGAAAGCAGTAACACAAACAGGAAGTAGGAGAGATACAATAGTTAGCCTTGGCTTGCAGCCGGCTAACATAAAATAGTAGTAACTAGAACTGAAAAGAGAAAGAGCAGAGAGTTTTTAGTTGTGAGAGAGAGAGTTGAACAAATTAGTTCGTGTTTTGAGAGAGTAGAGTATATATAGTTTTGAAAATAGGCAGAGAATATGGTAGCAAATAATAGTTCAGCAAATTATAGAAGTAAACATCAATTATAATCAATTTAATGTCAGTACTTCTTTTAAATAAGGAGTCTTATACAAACGGTAATAGACAATGACTAAATAAGGAAAGAGAATCGTGTAAGAGCTGATTTTAACATATAAGAGGCAGCATAAGTATAGGGCATATAATTAAGACCAGGTTCAGAATACTCTAGTTAAGGAAAGCATATGTGAATTAATTTAATAAATTATTCATAGAAATAAGGCAGGAAATTCTGGAAATCAACAAGAAAAACCTCGAGTGAGATTCAAATCAAAGGAAATCAGCATCAATTAGGGAGAGTATCACATATTTAAGGAAATACTCAGAATCAGTAGAGAATAGTGCTAATCACAATTATTCAAAGATTAAAATTGGTAAATAGTGTTGATTTAAGCAAAATGAACATACATTAGGCAAAAGTTAGAAACCCCAATCACACAAAATTAGGGATTCTGATGCATGGCTAGAATTCATGGTTTTAAGCATTATGTACCTTACATTTTATGTGCGTTGGTGATAAAAATACACGTCNATACTCCTTGTTAATGAAATGTGTACGTGTTGAAGGATATTGCTCGAGGACGAGCAAGAGTCTAAGTGTGGGGTGCTGATGCGTGGCTAGAATTCATGGTTTTAAGCATTATGTACCTTACATTTTATGTGCGTTTGTGATAAAAATACACGTCATATGTGCATAATTGAGTCTATTTCATGTGTAGGTGAATTGGAGATGGAAGCCGAGCTAAATGGATGCATAAACGTCAACAATATGCTCAAGAGTCGAAAAGGAGTGACCCGGGCTATAGTCGGGCATTTGGGGCTTAAAGCGAGGCCTGCCCAGGCTATAGCTGGGCATTAGAGCCCAAACGCCAGGCCTACTCAGGCTATACCTGGGCGTTTGGGGCTTAACGCCAGGGGTCCCTGGTCCGGTCAATTCCAAGTTTTGAAGTTTTTAAGTGTTTCCCAGTTTGAATAGAAGTCTTCTACACGTTTAGGGTTTGTCCCAAACATATAAATAGACCCAAAAACACAACTTGGATGGGAGGATGCTATTTTTGGAGAGAAGATACACACAGGATCATTGAGGAAGCAAAGGATTATCAGTTTTCTTCATCTTATTCTAGTATTTTCCATTTACGCAACACTTATGCAATTGTTTGATTCTAGCATGAGTGGCTAAACACCCATTGTTCTGGGTTGTGGTTTAGCCATGAATATTGTTATTCGACATTAATTTAACCCTGATTATAGTTCACTCAACATATGGTTATTTCTTCAATTCTGCGTTTAATTGCTTAATTGTCTGGCCAACAGTTAAGTTCTATATACTATCTATGTTATGCTTGGGAAAGCAGTATATAGATTAGAGAAGAATTGGAGAGCGCGATCTTAACCCTTGTGGGGAGAGGATTTGTGGTTAGGATAGGAATATACCTAGTCACCGTGCTTAATTAAACATCGTAATCTTAGTGCGTTCTAATATATTAATTTCATAGGAATATAGGCGTTAATCTATTGAGAATAGGCGAGTAGTACATCGGGAGAAGGCTACGAGAGCAATTATCGATTAATTAGCAACCATGAGTGGATTATATAAAAGGGAGAGTTAATTAGAATGCAATACGAGTGGTGAATTGATCACAACCTTGGAATATTTGTCTCTACTGAATACACACAACAATATTCTTGTCACTTGATAATTACTTAGTTCATAGAATCGTAGTATAAAGTAGTTACATTCCTGGATTTTGTTTTGGATCGATTAAATAACAATTAGAGTGATTCAGCAAGTAGTTTACGCAAGTCCCTGTGGGTTCGACATTCGATTTAACATTATATTACTTGTTATGACCACGTATACTTGCGTGTGCATTCGGAACCAACAAGTTTTTGGCGCTGTTGCCGGGGACTTGAATATAGAATACTTTCTAGTTACTTGCTTTAATTGTTTATTTCATTGAGTCTAACGTTACATGATTTTTTCTCTAATCTCAGGAACTTCGAGTGAATGCGTAGGGTCAGAAGCTAGGATAGACTTGATGGCTTCGATCCCGAACCTGAGAGATCATTTCACAGGAGACTGCGAGAAGCAAGAGATACAGAGAATATTCAGGACTTCATCCGATATCCTGTGAACATGGCAGAGGAACAACACATGGCTGTTTAGGAGGTGGCAATGCCCAGTATTTCTAATGTCACATCCAGCATCGTGAAGCCAAGAATCACTGGGTACTTTGAGCTGAAACAGAGCATGATCCAACTACTTCATGCAAACGGGCAGTTTTTGGGTCATCCACACGAGGATCCACAGTAGCACATTCTAAACTTCTTGGAGATTAGTGATACTTATATCACTAACGGGGTCATGCCAGATTATGTGAGGCTCACGCTTTTCCCATTCTCTATATTGGGCGAAGCAAAGCGATGGCTGAAGGCAAAACCAGCTAATTCCATCACAACATGGAACGATTTGGCCAGGAAATTTCTGGCAAGGTTCTTCCCTTCAGGAAAGACTGCAAAGATCAGGAGTGAGATAGTCTCCTTTAGATAGAAAATGGGTGAATCGTTATATTCAGCATGGGAAAGGTTCAAAGGGCTACTTAGAGACTGACCTCATCACAATCAGACAAACGAGGTGTTAGTTCACACTTTCATTGAGGGGCTTCATCCTCAAACAAAAATTGTGGTAGATGCAGCAGCTGGAGGTCAGGTGTTGGAGAAGAATTATGATGAAATATTTGCATTACTGAATAAATTATCCAAAAGCAATCCAGACTGGCAAGGTGAGATGGGGAGAAATGTGGTTCAGAAGTCACCAGGGGTTCTTGAAATAGATGTTGTCTCAGCATTATCAGCTCAGATCTCTACATTGACTAACCAAGTCAATCAGATAAACCTGATCATTAACAAGCAACAGGCCCAGCCAGTGCAACTAGTTCAACAGATTTAGGTATTTTGTGAAGTTTGTGGAGAGGGTCACATGAGCAATCTATGCCCAGCAAATCCAGAGTCTGTATATTTTGTGGGTAATGTAAATCGAGGCCAAACAAATCAGTATGGGGACACCTAAAATCCCAACTGGAGGAACCACCCAAATTTATCTTGAGGTGGTAATCAAGGCAATCAGAATCAATATCGGCCTCAAGCACCTCAACAACAATACAGACCACCTCAGGCTGAACAATCATCTAGATTTGAGGAGATTATGAAGAGAATGATGAAAGACCAACTTGCTTTCAATCAGAAAATAATGGCTGGTCACCAGGCCCAAGTAGCAACAATGAGAAACTTAGAACGTCAATTGGGGCAACTTGCCAGTTCCCAAAATACCAGACTAGCAGGAGCTCTTCCTAGTGATACTCAGCCTAATCCTAAGGCTCAAGTCATTGCAATTACCTTGAGAAGTAGAAGAATACTAGAAGAAGCTCAAAAAACAAAGAAGAATACAGCTTATCCTGGAGGAGAATTAGTTCCCAAGCCAGTTGAGGGGAATGAGAAAGATGATAAAGGACCCGAGCCAGTAATTGAAACAAGGCCACCACCTCCGTTTCCACAAAGAATGCAGAGGTAAAAAGATGATGCTAAGTACAAGAAATTCCTAGACATGTTGAGCCAAGTGAGTGTGAATTTTCCTTTGGTGGAAATTTAGCAAGAAGTGCCTAAGTATACGAGGCATCTCAGAGATATTGTGGCAAATAAACAAAGAAATGCAGAGTTCAAAACAGTTGCACTCACTGAAGAGTGTAGTGCCAGAGTTCAGATTAAACCTTCTCCTAAGTTGAAGGATCCTGGGAGTTTCGCAATCCCTTTGTCTCTTGGAAAATAAGAAGTTGGTAGAGCCCTGTGTGATTTAGGGGCTAGTATAAATTTAATGCCATCTTCTTTGTTCAAGAAACTAGGATTGGGGGTTCCTAGACCTACCACAATCACCTTACAGTTAGCAGATAGGTTGGTAATTATGCCGGAAGGAATTATTGAAGATGTGCTAGTTCAAGTGGGAAAGTTTATTCTTCCCGCTGATTTTATTGTGCTTGATTACGAGGCAGATGAGGAAGTGCCCATTATTTTGGGGCGACCATTCTTAGCTACTGGTGGAGCAATTATTGATGTGAGGGCATGGAAGTTAAAAATGAGAGTTGACGATGAAGAGGTCACTTTTAATGTGTACAAGGTACTTAAACTCCCAAAGCATTTTGAGGACATGTGCATGATTACTGTAATCGACGTGAAGGGGATAGAGCAGAGTCCTTACGTGAATGGCAGTGATCTAGAGGAGGTGGTGTTGCCAGCTGAGGGTGTAAAGATAATTGAGAAAATAACCAGAGATGAAAAAGGAGACCTGTTAAGAGCGTGCAAAAAGGCTAGGCTTCATGGGAGAAAGAAGAAGAGAAAGCGCACAGCCTGAGTAGAGTAGCAGAGTCGTGCCACGACTATAAATAAGGCGCTTGTTGGGAGGCAACCCAGCCTGTATGTCTTTTCTTTATTTTTTTAGTGTCAGTTTTATGTTGTTTTTATTTTGCAGAGTAGGGGAACTCTGACTACCCAAAAGTTGAACCTGAGGGCATGTTTGAGCTCAAGTGTGGGGTCATCCCGACTCTAAAGATTGCGAATCATGTCCGAGCTAAGACCGAGGGGATCTCACGAAGTATTTCTCACCCTTGTTTTAATATTTTTCTTTCTGATCATGCATCGAGGACGATGCATAACATAAGTTTGGGGTGGGGAAACTACTTTCTGAGGTGTAATTGTATAAAATTATTATTTTGTAGAAAAAATCTCGGATTTTTCCCAACGATGGATCTGTTAGACAATTTTCTTGAGGGATAAAGTTCGATTTAAAAAAAACACCAAATAAGATTTTTTTTATTTTGAGTAGTTAGGTAGTATCCCGTGGTTTTTCTTTGGGCACCGGTTCTTTTCCAAGGGTGTAACTTGAACCGGATACGTTAAATTATTATTTTTTTGAGTAGTTAGGAAGAAACTGAGTAACTTATAAATACCCTATGACATGTTTGATACCGGCATATTAGGTTATGACATACATTCTTCTTTCCCTTATATTTTGTTTGACATGTGATGCCTCAGTAAAAATAAATAGCCTATTTTGTGATGCCTTAGCTCAGTTGTTTGACTTGTATGCTACATAGTGTGATATTGCCTAATTCTCTCAATTTTGTGTGCTTGCTTGACTTGAGAATTAAATAAAACCATTGTGATTGAGTCATGTGCAATGTGTGAGTGAGGTTTAGTGATTGTCTATGCTATCCTGTGTAGTCTAGAACTTGCCTCGTGTGTTAACGAAGCAAAATTGTAGGTTATGCTAGTCTAGAAGATGACGTAGGAATTTTCTTGCTTGATCATGGATGTGCTTGTCACATAAGAATTAAAAATTTCCATTGCTAGCCCCTTTGAGCTGTTTGACCTTTTCTTTGGTACCCACATTACAAGTCGTACCCCTATTTTGTTCTTAAATTGAGATTTTTGCACCTTTTCCTCCTAAGGGAGCTTAGTCGCTAAAAGAAGTAAGGTGAGATATTGGGGATTAACTTTTGAGTGGAGCCATGGAAAGGCCTGTTAGTGCACTAAAAAATTATATTCAAAAGTCACTAGCCATTGAATCTTCATGTATGGAGTGTGTGTAGGAAAGAAAAAAAATGATAGTAAAAGTATGTACAAAAAGATAAACACCTCCAAATTTTTATTAATTTGTGCTAGTGAAAATATAGAAGTGCTTAATTGAAAAAGGCCTATGTTGAATATGAATTGTGGCAAGGGAATTGGTTGAGAAGAATATGTGTTGATTTGTTAAGGTAGTGTATTAAAGTGCTTAGGAGGGTTAGCCACTATTCCTAAATATATCCTACCCGTCCCGTAGCCTACATTACAACCTTAAAAGTCCTAATTGACCCTAGATTTGGCTAACTTGAATTAGTGGAGATCTACATTACAGGCAAGCTTATGGTACGACCACAGGATGCATATTAATTCTTTGTGAGAGTGAGTGAATTTGTTCAATTGTGTGATGTCCTTAAATTATGTTCAAAACCATATTTTAATGTGTGGACTATTTTTATTCACTCTTTAGTTTGTTGGCGAGGGCACATGATCTCATGAACGATTGGGAATGTTGTAAACTTTCTTGTTGGTTAGGTGCGTGAATTGAGAGGGCTTAGTGGTTGCAAGTCGACTCTTGAGGTTGGGTGGTTGCAATTAGGTTGACTTGTGTGATTGATTAAATTCTTATACTTGGGCATGTTTAAAGAAGGGAAAGAATGTGAAATTGTGTATGTTCATACTTCGTTGCTGGTATCGATCATAGTTAAGGGGTAATGTGTGTGATTGAGAAGTAAAATACTCCTTGTTAATTAAATGTGTACATGTTGAAGGATATTGCTCGAGGACGACAAGAGTCTAAGTGTGGGGTGTTGATGCGTGGCTAGAATTCATGGTTTTAAGCATTATGTACCTTACATTTTATGTGTGTTTGTGATAAAAATACACGTCCTATGTGCATAATTGAGTCTATTTCATGTGTAGGTGACTTGGAGATGGAAGCCGAGCTAAATAAATGCATAAACGTCAAAAATACGCTCAAGAGCCGAAAAGGAGTGACCCGGGTTATAGCCGGGCATTTGGGGGTTAAAGCCTGGTCATACCGGGCTATAGCCGGGCGTTTGGGGCTTAAAGCCAGTCCTGCCCAGGCTATAGATGGTCGTTAGAGCCCAAACGTCAAGCCTGCCCAGGCAATAGCTGGGCGTTTGGGGATTAACGCCTGGGGTCCCTGGTCCGGTCAATTCCGAGTTTTGAAGGTTTTAAGTGTTTCCCGGTTTGAATAGAAGTCTCCTACACGTTAAGGGTTTGTCCCAAACATATAAATAGACCCAAAAACACAACTTGGATGGGAGGATGCCATTTTTGGAGAGAAGATACACACAGGATCATCGAGGAAGCAAATGATTACCAGTTTTTTTCATCTTATTCTAGTATTTTCCATTTATGCAATTTTTTGATTCTAGCATGAGTGGCTAAACACCCATTGTTCTGGGGTTGTGGTTTAGCCATGAATATTGTTATTCGACATTAATTTAACCCTGATTATAGTTCACTCAATATATGGTTGTTTCTTCAATTCTGCATTTAATTGTTTAATTGTCTGGCCAGCAGTTAGGTTCTATATACTATCTATGTTATGCTTGGGAAAGCTGTATATAGATTAGAGAAGAATTGAAGAGAGAGCGATCTTAACCCTTTAGGGGAGCGGATTTGTTGTTAGGATAGGAATATACCTAGTCATCGTGCTTAATTAAACATCGTAATCTTAGTGCGTTCTAATAGATTAATTTCATACGAATATAGGCGTTAATCTATTGAGAATAGGTGAGTAGTACTTAGTGAGAAGGCTACGAGAGCAATTATCGATTAATTAGCAACCATGAGTGAATTATATGAAAGGGAGAGTTAATTAGAATGCAATACGAGTGGTGAATTGATCACAACCCTGGAATATTTGTCTCTACTGAATACACACAATAATATTCTTGTCACTTGATAATTAGTTAGTTCATAGAATCATAGTATAAATTAGTTACATTCCTGGATTTGTTTTTGGCTCGATTATATAACAATTAGAGTGATTCAGCAAGTAGTTTACGCAAGTCCTTGTGGGTTCGACATTCGATTTATTATTATATTACTTGCGACGACCACGTATACTTGCGTGTGCGTTTGGAACCAACAGATTCGCATAGAACATAGAAAATAATTAAAGGATTTAGCAGAATAAACATGATTTAGGCAGAAGTAACGAAGAGTCAGAAACCCTAATGGCAAGTATAGAGAAAAAATCACAAAAAATCACAAAGTACTCATGAAAGCAAAGCAGTCATACTAGAACAGGTAAAAATATTATCGCGCATAAACTCAGAATCACAGATTGAAACCAAGAAATTTGGGGGTTTCTATCAAAATGACTCAAACAAAAAGGGAGAAGCTTAAATAATTTTTAAACACGATAAAAACAATAAAATAATATTAAGAAGCCAGAAAGAGAACTATTTTGATAAAGGATTTAGAAACTCTAGTTTGAAAAATGAAGAATAGTTTAGGAAACAGGAAAATCTTTAAGGGAGACATGAAAATAACTCATAACATGTATAGATCTATTACAGATCTAGAAGAATCGAGAGTTTTAGAAGTTAGGGTTTCAAAGAAAGAACCCAGAGAGGAGAAGAAAAACTCAAAAGTCACCGGTTTTAATCGGAAAGTGATAAGATCTTACTCAGATGGCCGGAAAAATGGCATGAGATCATAGGAGGTGAGTGAACCGCCTCTGGTTCACTTGAGGGCTTCATGAGCAGTGACACACGTTTAGGAGGGAGCCATGAGGTTGTGGGTGATGAAACCACCATGCTTTCCGCCAAGGCGACGGCCAGAGAAGGGGCTAGGTTTAGCAGAGGGAGTCGAAGAGATGAGAGCGTTGAGAGAGATGACAGGGTTGAGATGGCGGAGGGTGAGGGGGAAATGACAAGGGGGAAGGGTAGTCTTTAGGGTTTATTTTTAGGTAAGGGGGAATCTGGACCGTTGATCAATTTTGATCAACGACCATGATTAAGTTAGGGATTAGGTCGGGTAGGATAAGGCATTGGGCCTTGGATGTTTGGGCCATTTAATTAGGTTGGGGGTCAGATTAATTTGGGCTAAAAATCAAAATGAAGGCGGCTAGTTATTAAATACCCAATAAAATTAACTAAAAATAATTTATAAAATAGCTGATAATTGTAAAAAATGAAATTCATGCTTAGAAAATAAATTAAAATGATTACTTAGTATTTAAAAATAAAACATGACTAATTACTGGATAAAAATAGTTTAAAACATATGATTGGGCTATAATTACAAAGTTATTATGATTATAGCCAAAAAGTGCCAATTTGGCTAATTGTGAAGTAGCTTGGTCTTGGTAGGACCCTAAATAATGAATTAAATCAATAAATGCTTTTGAAATAATTTTAATGCACTTTTGTAATTGATTATCGGAAATAAAATACTGGATAATTAAGAAAATAAATTAATAAAATATAGGAAAATAATAGAAAAATACCAATTGCTATGAAAGCATGATTTTTAAGGTATATATGCAAATTAAAAATATTTTGAGGAAAAATTGGGTATCAACAGCTGCCCTCTTTACCCAGGAAGGATGAAAGAGTTGTCGGGTAAAGACATGATGGGCAATTTTGACCGAGCGAGGCGGTTTGAAAAGATTTAGGCCATACCCTGGTTTCTAAGTTGCCTACATATCCCTGATTTTACATTAATCAGTCTATATGTAGTTCAGGAGTTATTGGCGAAGTATACCGATGAAGTTTTACAAGAACGGATGCAACATATAGGGCTGGATGAGTAAACGGTTTACGAGAATGGTTAGGAGAACTGGAGCGGCATCGCTCCTGCTAGGATAGTCGTTGCTTGCCGAAGTTCCTGCAAATAGATAATACGAGCATATATCGTGCGTAATTAAAACATGATGCAAATTCCCCTTGGATCATGAATGTCGTCTTCAGACGATTAAGGATGACGTCCTCAGACCATGACGTCCTAGGCTATGAATTGCTTGATGCCGGATTCGCATGCCTTAAAATGATGTTCTCGAGCCATGGGGATGGTGCCTCCAAACCATGATGCCTTTGAATAATGATATGCAGAGGTTGAAAGATATCCTCAGGCCATGGCATAGTGTTCTCGGGCTATGAAAATGGTGCCTCCGAACGATGACACCTTTGGATGAGTTGGCGATATTTCAGCCCATGCAGATGCAACAGAATGATGCTGATGAGACAGAGCTTAGTATTGCGAATAAAAGGGCAGAGATTAGCCTGAAAGGAAAGCGAAGTAAATAGTGCTTGAGACAGCGGTTAGTCTCAAAAGGTAAATTGGAGGAAGAGCTTAGCCTCGGAAGGCAGAATGGTAGCCTTATGTAATGAATATGGAGACAGTGCTTAGTCTCAGAAGGCAGGATAGTAGCCTTATGCAATGATGTGGATGGAGGTAGAGAATAACCTCGGAAGGCAGAATGGTAGCCTTATGCAAAGATGCAAATGCAGATGGAGACAACGCTCAGTCTCGTAAGGCATAATGGTAGCCTTATGCAGAGATGCAAATGTAGATGGAGACAATGTTTAGTCTCGGAAGGCAGAATGGTAGCCTTATGCAATGATGCAAATGCGGATGGGGACAACGTTTAGTGTCAGAAGGCATAATGGTAGCCTATGCAAAGAGGTAAATGCAGATGGAGACATTGTTTAGTCTCGGAAGGCAGAATGGTAGCCTTATGCAATGATGTAGATGGAGGTAGAGCTTAACCTCGGAAGGCAGAATAGTATCCTTATGCAAAGACGTAGATGGAGGTAGAGCTTAACCTCGGAAGCCAGAATAGTAGCCTTATGCAAAATGTAGATGGAGGTAGAGCTTATCCTCGGAAGGCAGAAAGGTAGCCTTATGAAAGAAATAAAATGACAGTAGGAATTCTTAGCTGGTGATGAATTGCGGCATTGTGATTATTGAGAGCATTGTGACTGCGGAGCATTGAGGCATGTGCGAACGTCGACACGTGCAGTTGTTTTGAGAGTCGTATTTTGGACAATGTGTGTCACCTAGGCAGACAATTCGTTTAGGGATTTTGCAACCTTAGTGCCTCCAACCCAAGAAAGATCGTGAGTTCTATAAAGGGTTTTTTTTTGTTAATCCACTAGGCAGTGCCTAGGGCTAGTATTTATTTATATATATTAAAATAAAACAGAGTATCATGTCGTCTTGCGAGGTGCAAAACCATAATTTATGCCTACTACATAGATCCTATTATCAAGTTTGTGAATGAGACTCCCAAACTTGATATTACACACTGATATACTAATAGTATGAACACTACTATCTAACGATTGCATAAAACTATCCAAGAAACTGTAAAATTTGTTGTCCAAAGGTTCACTCAAACTATGCTGCTCCTTCCTTGTGTAATTCATATCCATTGCTTGAATTAACTTCCATATCATAATGGTTGTGGCTATTAGCTGCATGCTACACTGTCGACTGCCTCGTCCCAGTAGTGTTGAAGAATCATTGTGTGTAGCAACTGAGCTTTCAGCTGATCTCCGTTTTCTTACTGCATTATCCCTAGTGTGCTGTTGTGGCTCTATGGTTTCTGATTTTGAATAAAAAACAGTCATTGTGTTGATTGACTCTCGCATTGTCCAGTATCCTTTTTCCATACATGTGCATGCCACCTTTCCTTCTTCAAGGGAATGAGTACATTGTACTAATACCACCCATTGAAGTCGTATTGAATGGCAACACATGAGTACACTACTGTTTCCTGCAAAAAAGAACACTAAGTTAGTGAAAAGAATGATTACCTTGTAATCGTCCCAAAGGATTTGTACAACGTAACCAGATGTGATCCCCAAGTTTCTAAACCAGCTTTTCATCCTGTTATCATTATTGAATTGTTGCTGACTCCTCTGTCCATCTATCCCTGTTCATTTTTGTTACACAGTCTGAGCAATTTTACTCGTATCTTCTTGTGTTCAATTCTCTTAAATTCTGAACATTGTTGATGCTCCAGCTTCATGAACTGTGAATACAACACTGTCCAGTTCTCTTTCATGTCTTTTTCTCCAGTTTGTTCCATCCTCTTTATTTACTGTGATATTGTCTGGTTTTAATGTCGAACAGAAGTCCATTTGAGCATATAACATAAGCATCTTCAATTCATCATACTGCCCAATTCTCTTAAGTGTTCTGGGCATATTTTCCATCAGTGCAGTGTTCCCATTCCAGCTCCACCAGCTCTGCCCAATTCTCTTATATTTTCTGGGCTTGTTACTGCTGACCCTTCATCCCATGATATTCCATGCTCTACTAAGATATTTTCTAGATCTAAGGTCCTTCCTTTTGAATGGATGCATAGATTGGTACCACCACTTGGAGATCCCTTTCGAAATAGAACAATATCTCAGTTATTGTACCTGCAAAACAACAAACCATGTTAATAAACCAATGGATCACCATGCTCTCTTTAATATTGATTTGAGCATGATGATATACTGCACTGTTCCTCCTAATCCAGTTAACTCCTCTTCTTCACTCATCAGTTCTTTGCAACCCTTACTCGCAAATATGGGCTTTGCACCTTATCATCATTAATAATCTTTCTACCCATTGTATCCAGCTCCCAGAAATCTTGGCATTCTATATCTCCTCTGTCTAAAGCATGGTTAGCCAGATGATCTGCTAACCTATTTCCTTCTCTAAAGATATGTGACACCCTCAGTATACATTCATCCTTTAATCTCCATATCTCTTCCATTTGATCAACTAGACTCCAGGGTGGTTTCCACACTCCTTCAATAATTTTTAAGAGCATCATCGAATCTGTTTGCAACCAGATTTGCCTATAATTCATTGCTTTGCATATTCTTAATGATTCTACTATTGATGTTGCTTCTGCTTCATTATTAGTTGCATCAGCAATCTCCTTCCACTTGCATAAATCAGATCCCCATGTTTATCTCTCAAACAGAATCCTATTGAGCTTCTCCCTGGATTCCCCTACTTGCTCAATCTTAATTCACTTTAATCCATCCTTCTTGAGGCAATTCCCACAGGACTTTCTCATATTTTAGCTTGGGTGTATAGTTTTGTAATATTTGTAAGATCTCCAGCCATCTATGAGGTACTCTTAAACTTGGTTTCCTTGTCTGAACTAATGCTTGGATTGTTGTTGAAACCTGATAGATCACACGATTGATAGACACAACCTCTCCATGT